>JALPQI010013939.1:0-35938 GCA_025490895.1 Thaumatotibia leucotreta
ACTAGAGAAATATATAGTTAAAAAAATTATGTATGATATTAAAAAATAGTAAAATATTTAAAAACTATACGCACTGTCAGTGACTGTAAATGCGCATTTTTTAAAAGTATTTCAATGATTTTAGATTACCCACCTCGCGCGATTATTTTTTTGTGGTGGTATCCCATTTGTTTACAATTTTGATCTCCAATTCGATTTCAGATCTTAGTTCCCTAGGGAATTTCACTTTTCTATTACTCCCGCTGTGCATGCAAGCAATGGCGCGCTTAGACAGGAAGTGTGATGAAATAGTACATTGTGCATCAAGGGAGGTATTTAAGTACAGAATTACTAACGAGAGTGTCAGAAGCCCGACGCCGTAGGGAGGGCTTTTAACACTCTCGTTAGTATACTGCTCACCGACCGGGATGCATACAATGTTTTTCATCACACTTGCCGACAAAACAATAAGTTATAAGGCAAAATATTGTTAAATGACGTACTGACATTTCTATTACTCCCTAGGGAATTTCTCTTTTCTATTACTCCCGCTATGCATGCAAGCAATGGCGCGCCTAGACAGCAAGTGTGATGAAAAGGTATATTTTATGTTTTGTTCACTCAATCGGGAAATACGATATTCTTCATAACACTTTATTTTCATTCTCATGGAAACATTCTCAATGAGACCTTAGGTACTCTTAAATTCTCATGAAAATTCTTGGAAATTTCCGAGTATATTCCCGTAATTTTGAGAATGTTCCGCAAATTGTAAATTGCTAGTCATACAGTTTTATTTGATTTTGATAAAATACTGTGATTTTACTTTTTTTTTCTCAAAAATTACATGAGAATGTAATTTATCCATAAATTAGTAGAAAAAACAGTTTTTTGACCTTTTATTTTATACAAAAGACATTATTAATAATGTCAGAAATGGATTTACCCGAGTTTGAAGTTAAGCGACGCAGTTGAGATCGCTGAAAAAGTTTAAATAATCGAAATGTTGGTTTGACAAGTCATGAAATTACGTTCAACAAATGTCTACGCAAATCCTTTCTCTCGTCTCAGCGACATCTTCAATGTATTTAATTTAGAAACTAAAATAACATTTATCCAAATCTAAAATTTATATACAAATTTATGTTAAATCTAATTAATCTACTTAACCTAACCTATATCTAAGATTGGCCCTTGTGGCATTGTACCGAGGATGCTGGCGGCATTTCCTCGCTGTATCGCAATACTTATGCGTTGTGCGAGGAAGTCGCCAGCTCTTCGGTCTTTAGTAACATCAACCAGACGTTTCGCGATCTCAGCAAACAATTTGCGTGCGCTGGGGCCCCAAGAACCTAAAGTTTCTACGCCAAACAGTACAAAATCGTACTCTTTGCCGAGGCCCTTATATGTGTTATGTTTTAAAAATTCGGCATTTTATGCAAATTAATTGATTTTGATAGCTCCACGTTGCGTTACTTATGGTGGTCTGGGTGCTTAGACAAGTTGCCCATCACTAACGCTTAATCGTCAATCATAAACGAAAGGCAGCAAAGAGTGAATATCTGAGCGTTTCAACTGCCTAATTTTGGTGGCATCGTTTTTGCCGAAGTTTCTAAACGTCTCAATGTTATACTTCGTCATTTGTATAAGGTACCGTGCGTCCCTCAAATGACAAAGTAGCACATTGTAACGAATAGAAACTTCGGCAAAAATGCTGCCACCAGAATTAGGCGGTTGAAACGCTCAGCTATGCTATTCTCTTATTCACACATTCGACGCTGCGTTCGTCAACGAGCTCGACGTCGAGACAGTCTTGTCCAAAATCCTAGCTGTTTTATTTGACATTAGGAATCGAGGCTGTGAGCGAGGTTGTGGGCGAGTTCGTCGCTGTTTTTCGTTAAAGAATACGAAGTTCGTACATTAAACGTCAATCTTTCGACGCAGTGTAGTTCCAGCTCACGCCGCATTCGCCGAGTACTAGTGTCGCTTAAAGTACATTAGTGAATACCATTTTTAGCCTCGACGCTGCCGCAGCGCTGACACAGCGCTGACATCAAGGCGGTTTCCTTAGTGAATAACACTGCAGACATTCACCCCAAACTGTCTTTGTCGCACTAATGTGAAAGAGTGACAGAGAGGGAAAACTATGATACGCTACTAAGCGTCACGTTCGCACTAGCGTACTTGTTAAAACGTGACGGCAACTACGACAAACGATTAAAACGGGGCCATCATAAGCCAGATATTTATAAAAGCACAAAAGCAGCATCTCTAAGTTTTCTTATAAGCATCAAATACAATATTAGATTCATTAGTTGCGACCTTCGATGGGTTCGGCTCGTTTTATGACGCATGTTTTACGTAAACGGGTATTTCCACAAACTAATCTTAATTTTTACCATTAGATATAAGGTAAGCATTCTAAATGGTGAAACATAAGTCGTGAACAGTACCTAATACGTTTTTCTAACTCTATGAACAACTACACCGATCAACTACAACATCTTTGTATGGCGGCCGAGCGTGTCAGATTTTGTACTGAAGTTGTTACTTGCCTATGATTTTAAATATGTCTCAGGCCCTTGAGTATTCATATTTTTTGTGTTGTTGCAATTAATACTACTAAAGGAGGCATTATTAATGTTTTTGTTCACTTCAACTTACAAAATTTGACGCCCGAAAGCTGCAAGCTGCGATTAAGGCACTGGTCTCACCGCGAGCTACTAAGCTATGAACTATCGTCTATAAACACGAACAAAAGATACGCACTCCCGTGTAAATAAAAGAGACACGGCGACACTCGCCCAGCTATCAGCTATCACCGCCGGGCGAGTATCGCCGTGTCTCGTTTTTTTTACACGGGAGTGCGTATCTTTTGTTCGTGTTTATAGCCGATAGTTCATAGCTTAGTAGCTCGCGGTGACACTAGTGCCTAAAGACGGATAACTCAGTAGATTTTACTGAGTTCATTTGACACGCTAAGTAGATACGTTTGCTTGATCTATGGTACATATGACATCTGTGCGTAAAACTCAAAAACATTTTTTTTCTTAAATTTGAGCTGAGTATTCGCATACTTGCTGCATGTTGGCATGTTGTATGACGATGCCGCTGCCTATTGGAAATTATAACACCCCGTGAAGAGTGGTAGCAATTCCGCTATGAGACCAGGAGCCTATTTCTCGAAAGCTTGTAACTTGTAATACAAGCGGAAGTTCTTATCTAATTAATAGTGTTAAAAAGAGACTTCCACTTGTATTACAAGTTACAAGCTTTCGGGAAACGGGCCCCTGGGGTTCGATTTTTGAATTTCACCAGTGACTTATTCTCACCGAAAACAAGTGATTTCCCTTGAGCTCGTATTTTTGAAGTGTCATCGGTAACTAGAATTGTCATACCTATGATATCGCTTCACGAGTTCCCCCACCCACTCGATTTGAAATCACCGTGAGACTATTTTTGACAGTTGACTTAGTGACATCTGCCATCTTTCAAAACTTTAGTTTTCTTTTCAAATGACATTGACACTCTGTTTTACGTTCGACCGCTTTGACAGAACCTAAATAAGTTATAGGTAGTATGAAAAATAAAAACCGATACTAAGGGCAACACTACTACATCTGCGCTAAAAGGAATATAACAGGATAATTGTTTATGACTGACATTGTACAATTTTTGTATGTTGGTAAGCAACGTGTGAGAATCAAACATACGGCATTTCGGAAACAGTGACATAAAATCAGAGGTGATAATTTTTAGTCACCAGTGATATAATATATCATTGGTGAAATTCAAAAATCGCACTCCTAGTGACTATCTTACCGAATTAGGTACTTATTTCATATCACCGATTAGCTAAGGCCTGCCCTAAATGAAAAAAATGATTTTTACATCTATGGATTGGAAACTTTGTAGAGATGCCCATCAATATTTTATTTAATGTGCTAATAGTATATTTATGAGACTATGATATAATGTCCTGTGGTCATAAGCATAAGCTGATATAAATAATTATATTCTAGAAACCACGCTGGACTTTGATTTTATAAAATAATCTAAAATAAAGTGTTTCGGACTTTGTTCCAAAATGAAGACTTCATTTATTTTGGAAACAGTGAATAATGAATTAATAATATTAGTAAGTGTTGACGTTTTAAGGTAAGTTTTAAATAATCACAGAGAATATAAAATTCATATCATCATCAATTCCTCATCATCATCATATCATCATACTGCTGAACATAGGCTTCCCTCAAAGATTGCCACAATGACCGGTCCTGCGCCACCCGCATCCAGCGGACTCTTGCGACCTTAACCAGGTCATAAGTCCACCTACCCAAGCTCCACCAAAATTCATATAGGCAAAAAAAAAATTGTTAATAAAATAGTTCTTTATTATTCAACTTTTTAAAAAGCCGAGAATAATTTACTCTGCAAAATGCGACGAAAAATTACAATCTTGGCAGTACCAATTAGACCGCGCAGAAAAAACCGATGAATATTCATTCCTGCACCCGTGCAGAAAATTATCACTTTCTGTGTAGAAGAATACCCTTAAAAGTTTAACACTCTTGTAGGGACAAGATTTCCTAAGAGATGGCGCCACCTCCGAGATAGATCGCGCTAACGAAGTGTCGACGTAGATTCATGACTACCGAGATGCGACTTACCATTCGATGTAAAAGCTAGGAACGATTTTAGTGCTTGGTTGGCTGCCTTCAAGTTATTGATCACCAACCAACACTCATTCGTATACCTATCGTGATAGCGGTGCGGTGTCTCTGTCGAAACGCCTGCTGACGTCACGGTAGTTGCGTCAATCGTGTACTTGTATTTAGTAAAGTTATTATTTGTAATAATAAACCGACTGAGTGTACCTGTTGTTTTCGTCACGAGTAACCTTTACCATAGTGGCGCCCAACGTGGGGCTCGAACGAACCCAGATACTTGGTTACTAAGTGCGGAAGGAAAACAACATATCCAGTTAAGGCTCTCCGGGGGAAAAGTGATAGCAAGATGTCTGTCAATCTAACTCAAGAGCAGTTCCAGCAACTTCTGGCCAGCATAGGAAGCAGTCGGAAAGGCAGTATGACGTCATGCAAAGCTACTTATAACGGTCGGAAAGATCGAGAGACAGTGGAAGCTTTTCTTACGGCGGTGCAAGTTTTCAAGAAGTTAGAAAATATAAACGACACTGACTCATTAGCGGGATTACCCTTAATCTTACGTGACGAAGCTGCAGTATGGTGGCAAGATAGCAAGAACACCGTCACTACATGGGCTAAGTTTGAAGAGGCTCTGAGGAACTCTTTCACACCAAAGAAGCCCATCTACGAAATTTACTTGGAAGCTTGCGGAACGAAGCAATTGCCAGGGGTTTCTACCGACGATTTTGTTACTAAGAAGAGAATGTTGTTCTCTGAACTCCCTAGCGATGAGGTCCTTAACGAGAAGCAGCAGCTTAATATAACCTATGGGCTGTTGAACCTTAAGATTAGAGAGAAAGTACCAAGAGAGAAGGTTAAATATTTTGATGATCTTCTGAAACAGGCACGTAGCGCTGAAGCTTTGCTGAAAGAGAAAGCACTTGGAGAAGAGAAGAAAGGAAGCGGTGATAAGAATGTAGAAGACTCCAATTCCGACACTACGGTAGCTCGTACCAAGAAAGCATCTAGATGTAATTTCTGCAAAAAACTTGGCCACGTCTTAGAAGATTGCAGAAAGCGTAAGAAGACCATGGAAGCGGGTAATGGACAAACCGATACCGCCCTGCCATCAACGTCGAGTAGCGATGTCAAGTTTTCCTGTTACGGCTGCGGCGCACCTGGGGTTTATCGCAACAACTGCAAGATATGCTCCAACAAGCCCGCGAGCACACTCGCCACAAAGGGCACCTTGGGTTTCTGTGCTATAAATATTCAACTAGAGATGCGGTCTCGCCGAATGGTGTTCTTGGAGGTCAATGGCGTAGAAGGTAAAGCCTACGTGGATACTGGAGCTAAGATCAGCGTGGCATCATTGGAACTATATAGGATGCTGAAGGCGCGCGGGCAGATCTTTTACGAAGAAACGGCTACCGTGACCTTAGCTGATGGACTTCCACGACTACAAAATGTACTTGTCTTCGAAGCTGAAGTTGACCTGGGCGAACGTCGTTTACACGCTCCTTTCATTGTACTGAGACAGTCTCATGATAATCGTACACTACTGGGAATCGATCTCATGCAAAGTGCCGGTATGATTCTGAATATTGCACAATTCACGTGGAGTTATTATAGACCAACCACAGAAACAGTTCGAACTGTATCAAGAGCGGTTCGTTATGTTCCCACAACCAGGTGCGACCGCCCCTAAAGTACCAGTTGCTCCCAAGGTCGCATTTACTCCTAAAATCGCAGTTGCCCCGATTGATATGGAACGAGGGAAGAGACCATTAAGGCAAGCGATCGCTGCTGCCGAAGCAGAGTCTGCAAAAACAGAAGGAGCCGCATTGCCTCCTAAAATCAACTGTTCTCAAAATAAACTCCTTTTTGGCGGATACTCACCAAGAATGGAGTACATGATGCGAGATGCCATCCGAAACATTGAGGAAGCTGAATGCGACTTATCTCCACACACGGCCTCACTCTTTGACGATGTTGGCCTATGCGCCATAGACGTGTCTACAACTATGGACGAAGTACAAGCCTACACTGGGTCGTGGCCGACCGAAGAAACAGTGAGTTAACCTCGCTGGGGCATCTCGGAAACAGATGGGGGGGAATGTAGGGACAAGATTACCTAAGAGATGGCGCCACCTCCGAGATAGATCGCGCTAACGAAGTGTCGACGTAGATTCATGACTACCGAGATGCGACTTACCATTCGATGTAAAAGCTAGGAACGATTTTAGTGCTTGGTTGGCTGCCTTCAAGTTATTGATCACCAACCAACACTCATTCGTATACCTATCGTGATAGCGGTGCGGTGTCTCTGTCGAAACGCCTGCTGATGTCACGGTAGTTGCGTCAATCGTGTACTTGTATTTAGTAAAGTTATTATTTGTAATAATAAACCGACTGAGTGTACCTGTTGTTTTCGTCACGAGTAACCTTTACCATACTCTTAAATTATACTTGCATAAATCAATTTAACGACCATTTCAGTATTTTTTTGGATTGTATGTTTAATTAAAGAAAATGACAATCCAATCTGATGTTGAAAAAGATTCTACCTATTCTGTAAATATTTGAAACCTTTCTTTAAAATCAGACCGATTGCGGTATTTTATTTGAAAAATGACTAGCAATGTACAAGTTGCAGAACATTCTCAAAATTGCGGGAATATACTTCAAAAATTCCGAGAATTTTCTTTAGAATTTAAGAGTAAGTTCTCATTGAGAATGTTTCCATGAGAGCTTATAAAAAGTGTTATGGAGAATATAATTCACATTTCAGTAAACGAGGTATAATATATACCTTAATAGGCGCATGTAAGTATGTACAACGATTTCGGCGTGATAATAATGCTTGTAAAATTTAAATTGCCGAGAACATTCTCGATAGAAGTTTCATAACTTATGAAACTTCTCCTCGGTTGCCACACCTGACCTGTATACACTGGCGGTTAAATAGACTGAGTGTATCACTACATAGTATAAAATAAAGTCACTTTTTCTGTCCCTATGTCCCTTTGTACGCTTAAATTTTTAAAACTACGCAACGGATTTTGATGAGATTTTTTTTAATAGGTAGAGTAATTTAAGAGGAAGGTTGTATGTATACGTACTTGTATAGGTAGTACCCGTGCGCAGCATGGGCGGGTCGCTAGTAACTGTATATAGGCTATAAAGTTTTACACTTCAGTTCAGTTTCGGTTTAAGATTCTGTTTATTAATATTAAATTTCAAACATACATGTATAAGTAATAAGTTCACTAAGTGAGATGAGACTGTTACTTTTAAATCTTCTGAACATTACGATTACACCAACAAGATGTATTATCTCCAAGTAAGATTACTCATATCTTCCATAATTGTTAGGAATATTATGTAACTTTGTTAGACGTAATAGTAATAATGTATTATGCTACAGCATGCAATTGTCCTTGCTAGGATCAGTATCTGACGTAATGACATTATAATTATATGCTTAATTTATGATCAAATCAATATAATTCATATTATATACCTATACACGGTGTTCGCATTTCGAGACATTTTAGGATCGATTGCATAAAATTTGTACATAGTTAAGGTCTTCAAGACCCAGTGGCCGAGGGGTGCAGGCATCAGCCGCGAAAGCTGAGCACGTGGGTTCGATCCCCACCTCGGACGTTGGTGATTTTGGTCGTTTTTTCTTTGATATTATGACATCCAATATTTATAATTTATATAGAGAATTTATTACAGGATCTCATTTTTTTTATTCATATAGTATTAAGTAGTGTGAATACTGGGGAAAAATAAAAATAACAAATCAAAATATTTAGTTAATAAATAATTTGATTTGTGTTTTCACAATACGTTCAAAATAAAATAAGTACCTACTCGATTCGAATCGTCAATTGTGTTACGAAAGTTAGTCATACTAATTATAAGGTATACTCTGTCCAACAACCTTTGGCAGTAGAGAAAGGCGTCTAATTAACACCAGCAAAATGCATGTTTGTATAGTTTATGTAGCATAATTTACATTAAACCATCGAGACTTAGGTGGCTACAACTATGGCAATAACAGACGGAAAAAAGATGATTTACCCAAAAAAATCTCCAAACTTTGCAATATTTGACAGTTTACTAGTTGTTAGTTCGTATATATGTACACATCACATCATCCGCCTGAGATAGTCCACTGCTGGACGTAGGCCTTTCCTATTAACTATGCGTATAGACGCATTAGGAGGTAAATGCCCATAATCGCCACGCTGGGCAAGCGGATTGACGATCGCAGTAATGTGTCCAGTATGATGACGCTGCTGCCCATCATCAATCTTGTATAATGGTCAGTGATACTTCAATCCCTTAGTCGATTCTTACGATACCCGCAGGAGGAGTTGGGATGGTGACAAATATATTCTTACTGCGCCGTCACCACACGGCAAGTTCTTATATATGTACACATATTTGCACCTTATGATGTTGACTGCACTACCTTGTTACTTTTTAGATGTAAAACACAGTCATTGCATATAATAATGTTTGCTTGCACGAAGGTAATCATAACTGTATTTTTCCATGATTATAAGTTCTTTAATCTGGCAATAATCATAACCTGTTTGTTACCTTCCAATTTAAACCGTATATTAGTAAGAAAAGTCAAAGCAATTTTTTATTTAAAAAAACACAAGAAAAAGTATTATCACGGTAAACATACATTATAAATAAAAAAATTGCCCCAGGCCCCTCCTGTCCTGGAGGTAGGTAGAGTGCCCAGAAGGCTGGCCGCTTCGCCGCGCTGGACTGCTATAACAATAATAAAATAAATATCTTGGGACATCTTACACAAATCGACCTAGTCCCACGGTAAGCTCAATTAATGCTTGTGATGCGGGTACCAGGCGACGATATATATAATAGATAGATACATATAGATACTTAAATACATAGACAGCCATGACCGTGACCAAGGAATAAACATTTGTGATAAATAAAAAATACACAAAAAATGCCCTCGCCGGGATTCGAACCCGGAATCTACAGCTTCGTAGGCAGGGTCACTATTACCAACTAGGCTACGGAGGCTGACCAAATCATACACAAAATAAAAGCCCTTACAGAGGCGACGCGCACTTATTCTAGCTACTTTACTTAATACAAAATTTTCCATATCCTATTGATCTCATTCCTTTCACATTTGTTATTTGCGATTGCAATACACAAGGGCACTTGAAAGTAGATCTATAAAACCCTTTAAATCCATTGTCCTATATCTTAAAAGATATTATGGCAATTTAGACTGTATAAAACCTTGTTAAAAAATCACTATTTTAACGGCTTAGCTTAGTTAATTTTAAACTTGAACAATATCAATTAAAAATTGTGAAATTTATGATCTTAGTCGTCTTAATGTTAGTATACAGTTGACTTCATAAATATTAATCATCATCATCAGCCTATGATAGTCCACTGCTGGACGTAGGCCTCTCCTATTAACTATGCGTATAGACGCATTAGGAGGTAAATGCCCGTAATCGCCACGCTGGGCAAGCGGATTGGCGATCGCAGTAATGTGTCCACTATGATGACGCTGCTGCCCATCATCAATATTTTATAAGAAGGCTTTAAGAACGAATTATATACGTCTAGTCAACCAGCTCATCGGTGGAAAAAGGCTTATAGTTTCGCCATGTCCATCTGTCGGTATTTTTATTTATTTTATTTATTTCAACCAACTTGTATTTACAGTTTAACCAAACATACAAGTTATAGGTTACTTAAAAATATACTTAAAACTATTTACCTACATTTATTTAACAGTGTATTATGTAGTATGTCTTATGTCACTAGTATCTTACTCTATTGTGGTAGGTGTAGAATTTAATTCGAGATACCGAGCAGCTGTGGTCAGGAATTTCGGTTCTGCATGTGTAAAAATGTCCAACGAGGGATCAAATATAATAATTTTATTGATAAGGTTAAGAGCTACATACAGAGTACTGGTAACTAGCGTCATTGTACTGAAGTTTGGGATTGAAAAAAGGGGTATCTGGCGAGGTCGAAGGGTAGTTCTGACAAACTGTGAAGGTACCTTAAAATGAACATATTGTAGTAATAATGGATTTATTATTGAGCCTCGTATTAATCTGAAAAAATATTTTACTGCAGCAAGTTGTCTTCGTACTTCTAGGCTTTGATACGTGACCATCCCCAGTAGAAACGGTGTGGGATACATGTAGGGATAGTACCCATATATTTTCCAGTAAAGATATCTAATAAACGACTTTTGAATTTTTTCAAGAAGAAGAATGTAATTTTTTTCATGTGGGCTCCAGACAATGCAGTTACTTTCTAGGAGACTACGTATAAATGCATTATATAGTAATGTAATAACGCTGTAAATATTGAAGAATTTTGACTTTCGAACATCCGTCTGTCCGCAGCATAGCTCAGCGGCCGTTAATACTAGAATCTGCCATTTGGTACAGATATACATATTAATCATGCCAACAAAGCGGTAGAATACAAACTAGAAAAAAATGTTTTTCTTGTACAGTCGCCATCAGATATATAGTAGCGGTCGAGGTCCCCAAATAAATCGGAGCAACGTAAAATTTCAATAAATTCGTTACGTGAGAAAAGGCAATAAATTAGAGGCATGTAATTCGTCACAAATTTAGGAGCAACCACTTTTCGATTAATTCGTAACGTATAATTAGGCTAAAATTTCGGAACACAGATATAATCAGAAATATCTGAGCAGTCAGGGTGGTCATAAATATTTCAACATTTATGGAAAATATACCTTAGTGTCATATACACATCGCTTTAAATTCTTTATGGTCAGCCACAAGTCTTGAATAGGTTGTCAATAATTTGAATTTAGAACAGAGTTGTTTGTTGTGACGTTCTTCGAAAAGAGTAGACATTTGTCATCGTGACAAATATATTTCTGTCTCTTTCGCAAATTGGACAGATATTATGCCTAAATAATTAAAATGAGTTATCTAGTTAACCGCTGTTTTGACGTATTGCTAAAATTGGCAAAGGTAGAGCAAACCTAAATTTCGTGAGAAGATGTCGGGTACTCGGTGGCGCAATAAATAGTTCGAGTAATAATTATATTGAAGTAGGTATTATTAAACAGCGATTACAATGGGATTTGAAAGTACTGTTGACACAACAGTGTGTAAGTCAATATAGAATATATTCATAGTCATACAGGGTGGCCAAATAAGATATATACATTTTATTTTTGAAATTTTATTCTATACATAACTCAAAAAATATAAAGTATCACTGGTTAAATAAAATTATTTGGGGTCGGCAATTACACATGGAAAATAATCAGACAAATATCCACCTCCAGTAGCATCGCAGATGCCAACCCTTTTCATCGCATTTTTCATCACTTTTTCACACATTTCCGGCGTTATTTCAGTGATCGTGGTTCGAGTATATTTTGTTTTATAATTGCTAAACGTTCGTTGGTCAATTAGAAAAGACAAATCCTTTTAAATAAACCCACAGAAAAAAAATCAGGAGCTGTCAAATCAGGCGATCTTGGGGGCCGGTTAATGTCACCTTTTTATTACACTTGCTGTCTAAGCGCGCCATTGCTTGCATGCATAGCGGGAGTAATAGAAAAGTGAAATTCCCTAGGGAGTAATAGAAATGTCAGTACGTCATTTAATAATATTTTGTCTTAAAACTTATTTTTTTGAAAGAGAAATTCTGAAACTATAAGACATACTAAGTATTATTTGTTCTTAGGGACCATAATTAATTATCTATCATCGATTTTGATAAAAAAACTGCATTTATACATTAGAAAAAAACGTGTTGAATATGTGAAAACAATGTATTTTATTAATTTTAGACATCATGTTTCTTAGGGGATATGGTTCCTAAAAACAAATACTACTATTTACTGCTTAAGACCTGCACAATGGATATCCGAACAGAAATAGTGCAGATAAGTTTATTTTTTCAAAACAACCGGATTCGATTCCCCTTCTGGGTAGTTTTTTAGGGTTCCGTAGCCAAAATGGCAAAAACGGAACCCTTATAGATTCGTCATGTCCGTCTGTCCGTCTGTCCGTCTGTCCGTCTGTCACAGCCGATTTACTCGGAAACTATAAATGCTACAGTAACGAAATTTGGTGAGAATATGTGTTGTATGAACCGCTACAGGATTATGATACTAAATTATACAAAAAACCATTGGGGTGGGGGCCCTCCATACATGTAACTGAGGGATAGAATTTTTTTTTTAGTTTTACATAAGCGTGTGGGGTATTAATAGAAAGGTCTTTGAAAATTATATGAAGGTTTATACATCATATTTTTATTTAAGCAAATCGTTTTCGAGATACGAGCTCTCAAAGTCTGAAAAATGTGTCCCCCCCCCCTCTATTTTTTAAACTACGCGATATAAAATTCTGAAAAAAATATATGTTATGCACATTAATAAACTCTATCAACGATTTTTAGTTTGATCAAATTATCTCCTATAGTTTTTGAGGTAGGTTGATTTAACTGTATTTTTTTAATAATAAATTGATAATGGTACGGAACCCTTTGCGCGCGAGTCCGACTCGCACTTGGCCGGTTTTTTTTTCAAATATATTAATGCAGTTTTTTTGTTTATTAAAATCGATGACATGGTTCCTAAGAACATATTTTCGTATATATCCGATAGTTTCAGACATTCCCATACTGACTGATTTTAATGAGCCACCCTGTATTTTAGTAAAGCAACAATAGCATAAACATATAATATACATAATATCATATATTATATGTATAATATCACTGTTACTGATGTCAAGCCTCCGCAGGCTACGTCTACCGCTTACTATCGGACGATCCATGTGCTTGTTTGCCACCAAAATACAATTATCACTAATAATTAATACACGTGCGAAAAGGAAATTCGTAACTCTTGTAGATTTAAAGCACTCCCTTCGGTCGTGCTTTAATTTAGATAAAGTGCGAGTGGAGATCCACTCGTTCCACTCCACTTAATTTTTTTCGCACTTGTATCGTAATTTACTATTTTACTTTCGGAAAGTCGTTACAATTGTCACAAGGTTTAGAACGATTTTCGTAAATTCTTGATATGAGGTTCGACCTATGTTGGAATTTCGGTACAATTGTCGTATTTTTGTGACAATATATAATTTTGCTTCGCTTAAAAGACGGTATTTATTGTTGATTGCTAAAAGTTCTTGCAATATATTTGAAACACAAACGACCACACGGCCCGTTTGATGATCAGTGGTAACCGTAGCCCATGGACGCCTGCAATGGGAGAAACAGTCAATTTACAATTCTCGGACTTGTCACCGTGGTAAAATAGGATCCGCAAATGACTTTTAGGTATTCTGTTCACCCTTTATACTTTTTTAGTTTCGTTCAAATAAATCATTTCCTAGCTTTACGATTTTATTTACTTATCCCACATTAATATGATTACATTAATAAAAAATCAAAATTGAATTTATGCATTTTTCGATAATAATGGTTGAAAACTTCTCTTTTATCTAGGGAACTCATTTACCTACTCACCCACAGCCACAACAGTGCCGTCAAAATCATTGACATTGACAACTTAAAGTAGTAGTAATGACAACATAGTAACAAATTAAAATAAACTATGTGACGCAGACTTAAGGTGTATTTCCTATAAATGTTTCGATCTTTATGATTATCCTGGCTGCTTCGATATCTTTGAGTCATGTTCGTTCCGATATCTTTACCTACTTGTACGTTACGAATTTATTGAAAAGTGACTGCTCCTAAATTTATGACGAATTACACGCTCCCAAATCATTGCCCTTTTCTCACGTAACGAATTTATTGAAATTTTACGTTGCTCCGATTTATTTGGGGACCTTGACCGCTACCATATATCTGATGGCGACTGTACCTACATCCCCAACTGATGAAGGGGGATGATTTTTTTATTTGCTATAATCCTACAGTATGGGGTATCATTGAATAGATATTTTAAAAAGAATCAGGGTGTTAACAGAAAATATTTTTCTAAAATCAATATTTTAGGAGATAATCGCTCGAGAAAAAAAAATTTGCCCCCTTCCCTCTAACTTTTTATCAGTAGGTCCAAAAAATATGAAAAAAATCATGAATGGTAAGTGGGCTTATAGAATACTTTAAAATAAAACTGTTTCGAACCTATTATGTGTATAACTTATCTTACAAGCAAGTGGGTACCTAGATACCGTGTTAATAACGTAGATTTTACATGTAAATTCATTAAAAATAATAAATTATCTAATCCCAACAAAAGTTCAAGTGTCTGTGATAATTGGGTTATCATGGCTAGTTATAAAAACGGAAATCTCAATTAAAGATTCTGATGTAGATAGCTCCTAAACTTAGCGATATACAGAGTGTCCCAAAACTACAGGACATGAAGGGAAAGTCTAGTATCAATATTTTCTCCAGCTTCGCACGGAAATAATACTAGAACCTTCCTCTTGAATCATTAGGGTAAAATTATTAGATTCGATCCGCGCCTGATAGCAAGGTAGGTAAACAAGACAGGGTATTTCCCAATATTTATGGTCGAACTTAGACGATATTCCATAAATAACGATATTATAACCATAAAAACGACTTAGCTATAATTGAGTCACAAAGTTTAAGCTATTTATAGTACTGATTTTCGTAGAACAAGGCCAGAGAAACCATAACATGTTCAAGGAAATCATTTAATTTGTGGGATATAAATAAGATTTTTATTTTAAAATAATTGAAAGGAAATGCTCAAGAATCAGATACATATTATGAAAATAAATGCTGAAAAATTATTAGCCAAATAAGTCGATTTAGTATGCAAAATTGTTTTGTACACTTAAACTTTTGAACAGTACTGTACGAGGCCGTAAACTGCACTAGGTTGTAAAGTAAAATATACTCAAACCAATCATTTTGGATTTAGAAAAAGGCCGATAATTAAAAAAAAATTAGGCTCGACCCATAGAAAATTTGAATTTGCCACTATTTTAATACCGACTTCGACAAAAGGAGGAGGTTCTCAATTCGACTGATTTTTTTTTGTTGTATGTATGTGACCTGATATCTCCGAGAATCGTGAACCGATTTTAAAATTTATATTTGTGATCGAACGTGTATTACCCCGAAATGGTCCCGTTGACACCAAGTTGGGGTCTGATGATGGGATCTAATCGAGGGATCTCTTCAAATGTTATAGGTACATGTATGGCGCTGTAGGTAATTTTCATTCATTTACAAGAATTTGCATTCAGAAAGTAGGATTTGAGGAATCGGGGATCTTGGGGAAATCGGTTGAAGTCGGTTTCGGTCGGAAGTCGGAAATTTTTAACCTGGTGATTATCTAATGACAAGCTGCCATAGTTTTGCCATGGTCTTGCCATAGTACCTATATGGGTCAAAATTATTTTCGTTGTCTTGTTTCATACCACTGTCACGCTTCTTGCTGTCTCGACTGTATATGAAAAAAATCCGGTGCACTTGTATTTCTTTTTCACGCTAGATTTTAATCCATGATCAAAAATTGGAAACACAACATCATCTCATGCAAAAAGCACAACTGTGTCACGTTTTTAGGGCCACAAAATGTGACAACGAAAAAAATTTTGACCCATAAGTATCTTCCTATTCAGTTGGTCTACCGCAAACTCCAAGGTTCGCGAATTCGCGACAGAGACAGGGATTTGTCTCTGTCACACCAAAGAAAGCATCATAAAGAGGGATAAGAAAGAAAGAAAGAAGAAAAGAAAGAAAAACATTTATTTGTGACGCTTACAGTACAAACATAAACAAGACAACATAGGAAATAAAAAAGTAAGAGGTGTGTGCATCACAAAATGGTCCCAACTCAGCATATTGATAAGGCTTTAAATAGTTATGAAATGCCACATCATATCAAATTCAGTTATCGAACCAGCGACATGGTATTTCCTGGTCAAATTTGATGTATGAAATTTCAATATTTCATTGCAAGTTTGAGAAAGATTATTATTTTTAGGATAAAAATATACAAAATAAATAATAAATATTTCGCGAAAAAGAAATTCGCGATTTCGGCGTTGATCCCTTACTCTGTTGGTTTCGGTGTTCAAAAAAAGGTAAACAATCTTGCAGTATCTTTTTATGCAAAACTACGAATAGAAAATAAGTTTTAGCAAATATACATAATATAACAAGGAAATACAGCAATTTACATTGTTTTTGTTTCATTAAGTACGTAGTTTGGATTTTTATATGAATTTTTCAATAAAAAGATTCTGCAAGATTGTTTACCTTTTTTAAACACCAAATCAAACAAAGTATAATTAATACCTAACTATTCAGTATGATTATTATTATAAGGTGTGTGCGAGTTTATTCGTGACTCAGGATTGTATGTGTATTATTTTATTTGTCTCTGTCCTTGTTTATCAATACTTTAGTAGGTAAACGATGGAAGCAATTTTAAATTATCAAAGTATAACAAATACAAATCATTACAAAAATCTAACCATTAATATCAATCGTCATATCAATAAGAAATTCTATGAAGGCCAAATTGCATTCTCCACGGGTTCAATGACCCCTTGGGCAATGCACCTTGCGATGGCAGGGTCAGCTTCTCAATAAAATTGGGGTTGACATGTCCAGTATTTATTGACCTATCGATTCTTCACGACGAAGAGAGATTGGAGTTTCAATTTAGATTAGGTGATTGGAATAAGCACATGTGTATTTTTTTTCTACTCTAGCTTTCCGCTCTGTTTAAAATCCATTATGGATTTTTATTATCTTCTGGCCGACCAGCCTGTTAATAGCCAAAAGGCGCAAATTAAAAAAAAAAATACCCGAAGAGTTGGCTGTCCATAGGTACAGTCGAGGAAATATAATGTTTATTACTTTGCAGTTCTAGTTAATTTGGTGGTTTTGTATGTACTAAGCACGGCTAACGTAAAGTGAGCCATAAACTGCTAAACAATCAATTTTCTCGACCGTACTAATTTTTAATTTGCCGCCACCTATGCTCTGTCCAACAATATCGGTATTTTGTTTTTGTGGGTAGACAATTTTTCACGACAATTTTTTTTTAATTTGCCGCCATTTTCTGCTGACAATTTCTGGTTGGCCAGACATTACATTCCATCATAAAACACTTTTTTTTAGTACAGATGGTGCCTTTTTTAGGCTCTAGTGCTAGAAGTGGGTCATTTTACGTCAGGTCCAAAACTTCGGAGGGCCATCTGTACTAAAAAACGTCGTACGAGACACGTGCAAAAACGAAATTCGTAACTCGTGTCGATTTAAAACACTCTCTATCGGTCGTGTTTTAAAACATCGTCACATTTTTCGAACTTCATATTTTTCGCACTTGTGTCGTAATGTACAATTTCATTAAAAATACAAATAGGTATGTTGTTTTGAAGCGGAGTTGGCTTCAATATGATTACAGAACTGCGACTTACCGTGAACTCCAAAGTTCGCAAATTTCAGAGTCGTTTCTGTCCCTCTTATGTATCACGCTTTGTTTGGTGTGCTTTGCAGTCCTAGGGCAAAGTAATGGAATTAATGTGCTTTAAAAAGTTAAATATGGAAGTATTTTGCACAGTGACAGATCAAAAGATTACTTCAAACAGTGAAAAAAATTGTCATGTTAGTTGTTTTTTATTATGTTGTAGAATCAATTCGTTATTTGACTTATTTATTTGTATACCTACTGTGAAATTTTAATTTTATTAAACTACATTATAAGTAAAAATATACAACTAAACTAAATCTAAAAACGGCCCCCGCGGCATGGTACCAATGATGCTGGCAGCATTACCCTGCTGAATCGCGAGGCTTATCTGTTGAGCAAGGTAGCTGCCAGCTCTTGGGTCACCTGTGGTATCTTTGAGTCTCTTTGAAATTTCTTTAAAGAGACTCAAAGCACCAGAGCCCCACGGACCCAGGGCCTCGACGCCGAATGGGATAAAATTATAGTCAGCGCCGAGACCACTGTATTTGCCTACCTTGGCACTTTCGGCCGCCTCTGCTGCTGCTGCTGCCCTTATGGAAGACCGGTGGAGATGTGACGGGGCTAGTGTGTCTGTGAAATTGACTTCCGATCTCTTATTTCATTGCAAGTTTCAGAAAAGCAATATATTATTATCTACTTGCTTCGCCTAAACTATGCTTTGTATCTCTATACCTACTAAGTCTGCAGTAATGTAGGTACTATTATTACACCCTGCCTGCGAAGCTGGAGGTTCCGGATTCAAATCCCGGCGAGGGCATTATTTGTGTAGTTATTTATCACCATTATTTATCACTTGGTCATGACTGTCTATGTATTTAAGTATCTATATGTATCGTCGCCTGGTACCCACATCACAAGCCTTACTTGAGCTTACCGTGGGACTAGGTCGATTTGTGTAAGATGTCCCAAGATATTTATTTATATTTGTATTAAATAATATTGTCGCCTGGTACCCACATCACAAGCCTTACTTGAGCCTTGATTTGTGTAAGATGTCCCATGATATTTATTTATATCTATGAGTACCTATTCCACATACGAGATTGAGTAAAATTTTATTTATTTAATTAATATTTATTATTTTTTATTTAAATAAACATAATTATTAATTATAGGTTAAATGGGTTTCAAGTATATTTCAAGGAAATCAGTTGTTCTTTTTTATATATTTATTTTCAAAACTACAATTTATGTACATAGATTAAATCTAACTAATCTACTTAACCTAACCTATATCTAAGATTGGCCCTTGTGGCATTGTACCGAGGATGCTGGCGGCATTTCCTCGCTGTTTAATCAGTTGTTTAATTTAAAGATTCCGGGTATATATCAAAAACAATTTCAAGTGGGTCAAGACATTCTTTTACTCATTAATGACTTTATAATGATATAATAATGACGTGGCATTTTGGTCATGTTAATTGATACACAACATTCAACTATTTTAATCGTGACTTGTAGAAATTTTACGTTACCTAAAACCTAATTTAGTAGTAGTAGTAAATCACTTTATTGTATAGAGAATATGCAAAAACAGTTATACAGAAATTTTGGTCAAAAGGCGAACTTATAAGGGAAAAAAAACCGACTTCAACCGATTTCTTCTTCCGTTGAAGTGGGTTTAAAAAAAATATTAATTTGGTTTTTATTCACCAGATCGTCAGTCCACCTTGTGTGGTGTCCCACTCTGAGCCTTCCGGAACGTGGCCGCCCCCCTAAAACCCGCAACGACGTTCGAATGTTTTGTTCGCGAAAGTTTCAGGGTGGTTTCTCTGACACGTCGTCGAAAACATTCGAACGTCGTCGGCGGCGGACATGCGTCGGTCTCCGGTCAGACAACCCAGGGCCTTAGAAGCCATCTTTCCTACGTGCAAAATAATATAAATTTAAAAGTAATTGTATAAAAATAGAACAAAAATTCATTTCCAGTTGCGAGTGTGTGAATTTCATAAAAATCTTACGAAATCTTTGAAAATGTTTAGAATGTTCTGCAATTTCTAGGTACAAAAGGGACACAAGTCAAAAAATTACTTTCTACAGGGGAGCTATTTATAGTTATTTGTTTTACTAGGGAGCTAAGTGATTGTTTAACTCTCGTGCAAATATTGAAACCCGAGCAAGCGAAAGATTCCAGAATTTCTCGCTCGTTCACTCGCTGCGCTCGTGGTTCATAAAATGGAATCTTGAGCGATGTGAGGGTTTTAAGGCACGAGTGTTGAACAAGCTTTGCTGCCGAGTGAAACACAACATTTTTCACCAAACTAAAGCGAGGAAACATGCGAAATAAAACTCAAACATAACAAATTATTTAACTTCCAAAAACAAATCAACAAATAATAAAACAATGACCTCAAGTATTTATCTTGACGACAGGGTCGCGTTTTATAAAGTTACAATTTACAATTTCGCTGTTTGCCTCTCTTTCTAGCCAATATGTGCGTGCGTTAGAGAGGCAAACAGCGAAATTGTAAATTGTAACTTTATAAAACGCGACCCAGGAAATTTAAACACGACCGAACTCGTTTAAATTTTAAAAGAAAAAAATATTCGGATGCGTTCGGAAATTTGCATAGTGTCAACACTTTCATATTCCTATTGTTCTTATTTGTCGTATTTTTTGAACTTTTAATTAAATAAAAGCCTTTTACAACAAAATGTGGTATTTAATTTGGACTTTAGCATCTGTTTGAAACTATTGAGGTTTCGAACGTACTGTCTAGTTCAAACGTCAAAAAGCTTATTGCACTCTCAGGCCGTATAAGTTATTGTTTTAAAAAAGATTTTGTATTCGTCTTTTGTTCACAATTTTTTTTACAGCATTAATATTATATGAGTTATATATCAATGTGTAGGCATTTCAACCCTCTTTTGAAGTGTTTAGTTATTAGAAAGTAATGTAATCTGTGCATAGTGTGCACGTATGTAATGTACCAACATTATAAAACGCAAATACGAAGGCTAGATGTCAGTAACACCGTATAAAGACAAAGATGACGCACAAGTCTCCATTACCCTAATAACTATACAAATCATTATAAATAGCTAATTTTCCATACGGACGTTCATAAAATCAGATTTTAACCGCAATTGGGAAATCCCTTCGCTTCATGTACAGTTTTTATTGTGTCCGTGTGGTGACGACATTAAGAATACATTTGTCACCACCCCAATTCATCCTGCGGGTGTCGTAAGAGTCGACTAAGGGATCGAAGTGTCACTGACCATCATTTAGGCAGCAGCGTCATCATAGTGGACACATTACTGCGATCGCCAATCCGCTTGCCCAGCGTGGCGATTATGGGCATTTACCTCCTAATGCGTATATACGCATAGTTAATAGGAGAGGCCTACGTCCAGCAGTGGACTAACATAGGCTGATGTTGTATGGACCCAAAAAAATATCCGGCTAGAAAAGCCATAAATCGAGATTAAAAATTCCCATACAAATTGTATGAAATATTTTAAAGACAAACGGGTCTTAATCGCGTAAACTTACGTTTAATTAAATCCTGACGTTTCGGGCATGACGTTACACCCGTGATCGCAGGCAGACACCAGGCGTGGTCTGGTCACGTTAAGACCCATTTGTCTTTAAAATATGAGTGATAATCGTGAAAGTTTAAATCAATAAATTGTATGAAAATTAATAGTAGTTAGATTGTACAGCAAGGGCATAAAATGACCCATTTCTAACGGAGGCAAAATAGTAGACGAGGATAAAAATGGACATTTATGCCATGTTGTACACTCTGCTTTTCACTTCGTTTGCGAGGAAAGTAAACACATTTTCACTGCAATTTACACAACGGAGTTGTTATAAAGCGAAAGAAGAAAAATATATAACAAGTACCCGCCAACTCAGTTTTTAATTATTTTTTTTAATTTTCAACCTGTGATCAGAGTTTCAGTTGCTCGGTTTTCTGCCAAGTCAAATATTTCGGAGCATTTTTGAACGATAATCGATATCTATTTAATGTGATTTACTAAATTTAATGACAGAAAATACATAATTCTAATATTGTACTTAATATAAATAAAATAATAATAATATAACAAGTATTGTCAGTGATACTATTTTATTACCCAATAAAGTTGTGCAATGTTTTAACTGTTTGGCTGTTGGGACCGATTACCTTAGCTTTAAAAAAAAAATACTTTTATGCTCTAGACCATAAAATGCGATTTTATGTCGTCTACGCACGACATAAAGGTGCACTTTTTGAGCATGAGAAGTGAAAAAAAAATTTTTTTCACGCTTCATTTTTTTATACCTATCGATTCGATGCCTATCCAGTACTAATAGTTTCCTACGGGTCAACTTATAGCAATGTACAGAAGTTGATAAAAAAAAATAGTAATGTCAGTTCCCGATTCTCGGCGATACCCACATATCATCATCATCATCATCATCATCATCATCATCATCAGCCTATGATAGTCCACTGCTGGACGTAGGCCTCTCCTATTAAGCGTATAAACGCATTAGGAGGTAAATGCCCATAATCGCCACGCTGGGCAAGCGGATTGGCGATCACGTAATGTGTCCACTACGATGACGCTGCTGCCCATCATGAATCTTTTATCAAATAGTGGTCAGTGACACTTAAATCCCTTAGTCGACTCTTACGACACCCGCAGGAGGAGTTGGGCCTACATATCCTACCTTACCTACATACTCGTATAATACAATACAATTGAAAACCACGTTCCTTTGCGAAGTTGATTATTAAAATAGTCTAGTCTGTTTTTTATACCTTCCAAATCTAATGTCATAATCATCAAGTCATTTTAAAAATAGATCCGATATAAGGCACTTGTCTCACCAACAGCGATGATCGAGCAGCGAGTAGCTACTGCAGTGTTATTCACTAAGGAAACCGCCTTGCTAACAGCGCTGCGGCAGCGCTGCGGCAGCGTCGAGCCTAAAAATGGTATTCACTAATGCACTTTCACAGACAACATAACCTCAAGACGTAGCATAGCCGGGCGACCCCCTCTGTCAAGCTTACGGTGAATTCACTCCATATTAGAGCCACGCCTCCATTGCTAACTTCAGTCTGCGGCCGGCGTTCGTGAGATAATTACGAAAGTTTTAACGTGATTTACGACATGCAAAATGCATTACTGTTGCCTGAAATTGTGTAGCAAGAATACAAAAATCTAGTGTGCAAAAAGATGGTATTTCGTCTCACAAGTGAGCAATTTTTTATAAATTTCAATTAAAATTAAAAATAGTTTAAGCATAAAATCTAGTGCACTCGTTGATGTCTTTTTACAAAGTCTCTTTCTAATACTTTGCACGAAGTATAACTCCCTCCTTGTCTAGCGTAACGAGCAGGTAGGCCGTCTGAACTAGGGATGACCGTAGAGTATGTTTGTTTACTATCGATAAGGTAACTAAAGATAAATTAAAATCTTTATTCTCAATCGTACCCAGCAACAGACTCTGCGGTGGAGTCTCCGTATCCGAACTAGTGATGTCTATACCGGCAGTCTGTTTACTATCGATAAGATATTACGATTATATTCAATTATCATCAAATAAATTCTGGTTTAGTGTAAAGTGTAGAAGTATAATTTTCAATAATACTATTATGTTAAATAATATTGTGTATCTTCCTTCTCTAAATGCCCAAATATGAAAGAAATGTGGATGAATGCTACAAAATGGTCACATGATTGGTTTCCTGCTCCTAGCAGTGTGATATGTTCTCGACACTTTAAACCGGAATATTTCAAATTAAGTAACAAAAACGAATAATAGACGAATTTGATATAGAACGTATTTTAATGGTAGTTTTTTGGTAACTTTGTAATTACGAGTGAATGATTGTACAAATAAAAGTATAGGTATTTTATAAAATTGTTTTATTTATTATCTCAGAAAAGATATATTGTGATATTAATATTTAACCGCAACTTTGTCTGCGTGGATGATGATGATAAAATAACTATACTTTGTCATTTCCCGGATCTTAAACGATCTCCATTCTAAATTTCATCTAAACCGGTTTAAATGTGTAGATGAAGACACAGCAGACAGACAGTACAAATATATTTTTTAATATAAAATGCATTTTATTTGTCACACCAGAAGTTGCGGGTAGAAAGCTAGTATCATAATATATCTACATCTGCGGGGATGATGATGATAATGATGATGAATGAAATATCGTATGTCCTTTCCCGGGTCTTAAATAATCTCCATTCAAAATTTCATCTAAATTGGTTCAGCGATTTATGCGTGTAGTGTAGACTCAGTAAACTGACAGACATACTTTCGCATTTATGGTATGCATTAGTACGGATATGGATTCACGGTTTTGTCGGTAAGTCACTGACAAATATCGAATTGTGAAAGCGATAGACATTGTAACCATCGATACTTTTATCGACATTCGGAAATCACTAGCGACCGGCGGACATTTTTGTTGTACACCTCATTGACCTTGAAACGACGAATCACAACACAGTTAGCTCATGTTACGCCGCCCGCACCTCAGCATTTTTGGCAGCATCGGTTTAAATGAAATAATTGTCTAAAGCTACGTCTTTAGGTTATGTTGTCTGTGTGCACTTTAAACGACACTAGTGCTCGGCGACGAATGTGGCGTGAGCTGGAACTACACTGCGTCGAGAGTTACCGCCTACAGTTCGACAACGAGCTGTTCTATGTTAGTGAATGAATACCGTTTTCCGCAGCGCTGCGCTTGACGTCGAAGTGAAGGCTGTCTCGACGTCGAGCTCGTTGATGAACGCAGCGTCGGATGTGTGAATAAGAGAATAGCATAGCAGAGATTTTTGTTTGCGAGCGAATTTTTGAAAATGTACTCGCTGCAGTATTAACAGCCAGCCGGCTGTCCTCCGAGTGACCTCCTAAAGGTGCATTCAGAGCAAACGAGCATTCGCTATTCTATCCCCCACTCTACGAAGTCAACAAATCACGTTTTGTGTAACGATCGAAATTCGTAGAGGGTTAGAATAGCGAATGCTCCTTTGGTGGTGGTTCGGAATGCACCTTCATGCGTCTATACGCATAGTTAATAGGAGAGGCCTACGTCCAGCAGTGGACTATTATAGGCTGATTATGTATGTATGTATGACCGACTGTAAATATACAGTGTATGTCTACGATACTGGCTTTTATCGAAACCGAGGAATGCGATGCAAATTTCTAGCCAAACCGTGAACATTATTTGATTCAAAATGCTAATTTTAAAAGTAATTAACTTTCTAAGAAAAGTTAATTGAGAAGCAATGTAGGTACTTCAAAATGGATCGTTAATTTGCACTTCACAATGACAGATCGCAGCCACTCACAACGTTTGACAACTAAGTAGTACACGCGTTACATTGATCGTTCGGAGGAAATAAAATTAATTGTACGATCAATTTAATTATTTGTCAAATGTTAACTTGAAAACGATTGCTAGTAATGCGTATTATTACCCATTTTCGTAAAAGCCCAGGTCATGGACACACACTGTATATGTCACTATCACTGACTCGAGATCTACAGGATGAAACGGAACCAAGGATCCTTCCCGCTACCGACCGAGTCTACCAACGATTACGATGAACGTTATAACAAATAGCACCAACATCGAAATATCTTTAAAAAACCGGCCAAGTGCAAGTTGGAAGGATTAATGTGCATAACATTTTTTTTTTAAATTATATACCACGTAGTTTAAAAAACACAGGAGGTGGGACACATTTTTCAGAATTTGTGAACTGATATCTTGAAAACAGTTCGCTTAAATAAAAATGTGATTTATAAATCTTTATATCATTTTTAAAGAACTTTCTATTCTTCTTTCCCCACACGCTAAAACAATGTTTTATCCCTCAGTTACATGTATGGAGGGCCCCACCCCTAATTATTTTTTTACAATATAGTACCTATCATCATCCTGTAGCGGTTCATACAAGATATTGTAATAGGGTAATTCTTTACAGACTTTCCAGGAAAACAACACGTTCAAGATGAAGGTTTATTTCTTTCACTTTAATGTTAGTAAGAACTATCGGTCTCTAATTTGGTATCTTATTTGGTGATGCTATGAATTTGCTCGGTAGCCTTTTAGAACGCTATTTAAACTTAGTTTATCCTTACCAAGTTACATTACTGTAGCATTTCTATGTTCCGAGTAAATTGGCGTCATTAGAGTGAGAGAGACAAATCCTTGAAATTTACGAATTTTTGTTTTTCGCGGCAGGGCCGCTGGTCTCACTCAAGGGACACGGCGATAGTCGCCCAGCTATCAGCTATCACCGCCGGGCGAGTATCGCCGTGTCTCTTATCACACGGGAGTGCGTATATTTTGTTCGTGTTCATAGCTTAGTAACTCGCGGTGAGACCAGTGCCTTAGGTATCTCAGTTGATCGTTGCTAAAATTAGATTGTTAGAATAATAAAATAGGTAGGTATATTAGCTATTGGAACACAATTTTAGAATTTGCATCTCAAATTCGCAGCAGACATTTAGATAATAATATGGAATCAAATTAATAATACATCCGTATTAAAACTGTATTAATACGCAGTTTTACTAAAAGGTCAAGGCCTTAAGGTCGGTTGTACTATTTACTTTCCATTATTGTTTATACTTACATGCCGTGTGCACAGGCCGTGTGGTGACGGCAGTAAGAATACATTTGTCACCACCCCAAGTCTTCCCGCGGGTGTGGTGATAAGAGCCGACTAAGAGATTAAAGTGTCACACCATGCCATCCTTTGATACAAGATTGATGATGGGCAGCAGCGTCATCATAGACACATTACTGCGATCGCCAATCCGCTTGCCCAGCGTGGCGATTATGGGCATTTACCTCCTAATGCGTCTATACGCATAGTATAGTAAATAGGAGAGGCCAACGTCCAGCAGTGGACTGAGATAGGCTGATGAAGAAGAAGAAGAAGTTATACTTACATACACATTTAATTTCATATCTTTTATTTATTTCAGTAACAATATAAATTGTGTTTGAAAAACTCAACACAATTTTTTTTTAAGGGTAAGTATTGAAGGTCTTTATTTTCCTCACTGTACAATTTACATACCTACATAAATTTACTTTAATTAATCTAATTACTTTAACCTATATCTGCGATTGGCCCTTGTGGCATTGTATCGAAGATGCTGGCGGTTAACCAGACGTTTCGCGTTCTCAGCAAACAATTTACGTGCACTAGGGCCCCATGCATAAAGTTTCTACGCCAAACGGTACAAAATTGTACTCTTTACCGAGGCCCTTATATTTATTACGTTTTAAAAGTAAGTATCGAATTTATAAGTTAACCAAGAAGAAGGAACTTAACCAAGACTTGGTTTGGTGCCAGCTGAGGGAGCTCGGCCAATGAGACCGCATCACAGTGTTCCGAATTCGAATTTGAAGAATGTAATTGGTCAATTTTGCACAGCTCCGCTCCGCTCGGCGTCAGTGGAGCCACACCCTTCCATTGTTTCCACACCATTCCATGTTTTTTTTTGTAAATCTGTTCAGGATTCTCGGAGATATCAAGTAAAATACTCACAAAACAGAAATTGAAGTCATTCTCCTTTTGAAGTCGTTTAAAAAAAAGTGTAGGTAACCTATAGTTTTCTTCTGATAAAATCTTCCCAGTAATGGTCCTCATTCAACTTTTCTAGCAACTTTCAACGCACCCATGTTTTTTTCCCACCTTTTCAACTAACTAATATTAATATAATATTTTAGCCTATATAATGTCCCACTGCTAGGCACAGGCCTCCTCTCATATATGAGAGGGATTGGGCTTTAGTCCCCACGCTGGCCCTAAGCGGGTTGGGAACTTCACATACACCTTTGAATTTCTTCGCGGATGTACATGCACGTTTGCTCACGATGTTTTCCTTCACCGAAAGCTAATGGTAAATATCATCTGATATTCCGTACATAAGTTTCGGAAAAACTCATTGGTACGAGCCAGGATTTGAACCCACGACCTCCGGATTGAAAGTCAAACGTCTAAACCACTGAGTCACCACCGCTTTTTCAACCTTTCAACTAACTATTTGCTGAAAAATGCTCAACATTTCCTACGCACGTTCGACCATCCCGCCTATTTTTAGGGTTCCGTAGCCAAAATGGCAAAAACGGAACCCTTACAGACGTCTGTCCGTTTGTCCGTCTGTCACAGCCGATTTACTCGGAAACTTTAAATGCTACAGTGATGAAATTTGGTAAGAATATGTGTTGTATGGTCAGCTACAAAATTGTGATACTATATTGTAAAAAACATAATTGGAGTTGGGGCCCTCCAACTCCATACATGTAACTGAGGGATATAATTTTTTTTTAGATGATTCCTCTATTTTTTAAACTACGTGGTATACAATTCTAAAAAAAAAATATGTTATGCATATTAATAATATCAACGATTTTTAGCTTAATTAAATTATCTCTTATAGTTTTTGAGATAGGTTGATTTAACTGTATTTTTTTAAAGATAATGGTACGGACGGAACCCTTCGCGCGCGAGTCCGACTCGCACTTGGCCGGTTTTTTTCCTTTAAATTCTCGCCTGGCTTGCTTTTAATTGGCTTGGCTGATTAAATATCTATACGATTATGTATATGTTTTTAGTTTTTTTTTATGTGACAAAGGTAAGCATGAACTGAGGCTCATAGTGACCAAAAAATCGCCTATGCGCTGCCTACCCTGAGGACTTAGATGGTTTGCCTCTATGCCAGTAATTAATACACCGGCTATCTTACCCCCAAACCGAAACACAGTACTAACTATTAAACGCGTGACCGTGGTAAGCCACCTGCTGAGTAATGATAATCACTCTATCAGGTGAGGTCAGTGTAAGCGTTTGGTAGAACCTCGCCCGGATAGCTACCACCGTCTTACCCGTTTACCTGCCGCTAAATAGCAGTGTTTGCACTGCTGTGTTTCGGTTTGGGGGTAACATAGCCGGTGTAACTGGCATAGATAGAGGCAATCCATCTAAGTCCTCAGGGTAGGCAGCGCATAGGCGATTTTAAGGTCCTACCACCAGCATAATTATGACGGAAGCTAGTAAAAAATAAATGATCGTTGCTGTTGTTTAAATTTAGAACGCGACGAGCAAAAAACGGTTGTTTATGGTTAGCGGTTTGCAGTTTTGCAAAAGGAATACGCATAAGCTCAAAATATTCCATTGTGCCCAACGGAAAGATTTCAGAATGCAATCAAAGTGTAGTGCGTTTTAAACTTTTTTTATATGACGTAGGTTGGTTTCCCGCCACTAAATCTCTTTGATAGTTTTTTTTTTATTGAAATTAAAATCAAAATACGAATGATTTATCACGCGGTTTTGGTAATTCAATGATACATACAGGATGTCCGAAAACAATTGGACATGAAAAGAAGACCACGAAGCAAAATATTGAATATAGGTAGGTAGAAGAAGAGTCTTAATGTTAATTATAAGTAACTTTTCTTTGAGCAACATACCCCATCTACGATTTTTAAGGCACTTTCCTTTCATCAATATTATTTTATTTTTATTACACATATATTTCGTATTAAATAAAGCTAGGTAATAATTATTTCCTACAAAAAGTTGAGAACTTCACGTAAATTAAATTCACATGAACTATTTCTAAGAATTATGCAATAAGTGCAATATTTGTATGACAATTATGTATATAACCTAACCTCAACGGTTTTACTACATTACTTCTAAGAAATGTAAAGTTACATTGTAAATATTTTTTGTATCAAAACTATTTTCCTGTTTTTAGTCTTCGGACACGTAGTCCGAAGCTTGGCGCTTTGTGTTGTGCTTGGTAATAGCATTTAGGATACATTTGTCACCACTCCAACTCTTTCTCAATGTGGTTTTATACGAAACGAGCGAATGTTCATTCTATCCCCCACTCTACGAAATCAACGAATTTCGACGAATTACGTTTGGGGTAACGAGCTAATTTCGTAGAGTGGGCAATGCCGTCTTTACCATACGGGCACAAGGGGCATATTCCCAGGGCCCCCATCTTCAAGGGGGCCCCCGAAAGATCGACATCTTTCCTTACACTTATTCTCACGTTTACTTTCCTTTCGAAAGGGGAACCAAAATCCTTGGGTGCCCAGGATGCTTAGCCAAGTTGCCAATCGCTAGCGCTTGCTAGCGCATCGTAGTTTTCCCTCTCTGTCACTCCTTCATAATAGTGCGACAAAGAGGGAAAACTACGATGCGCTAGCAAGCGCTAGCGATTGGCAACTTGGCTAAGCACCCAGGGCCCCCCTGTTCAGGGGCCCCCCGAAAGATCCACAACTTTCCTCACACTTATTCTCACGTTTACTTTCCTTTCGAAAGGGGCCCCAAAATCCTTGGGTGCCCAGGGCCCCTCATAGTCAAAGACGGCCTTGAGAGTGGGAAAATTGGACACCGAGCCAACCAGAAACCATGTCGACTTTCAAAAAAGGGTTAAAAATGCAATTTTAAGAGTTGTCACCACAGAATTAGATTTGGATACAAGAAACAAGTTCATTCATTTGTATGGCGGCCGAGCGTGTCAGATTTTGTACTGAAGTTGTTACTTGCCTATGATTTTAAATATGTCTCAGGCCCTTGAGTATTCATATTTTTTGTGTTGTTGCAATTAATATTACTTTAGGAGGTATTATTCATGTTTTTGTTCACTTCAACTTACGAAATTTGACGCCCGAAAGCTGCAAGCTGCGATTAAAGACGGACAACTCAGTAGATTTTACTGAGTTCATTTGACACGCTAAGTAGATACGTTTGCTTGATCTAGTGGTTGTCACTAATCATCATTTTGACACGTTTTTAGTAGGGTTGCCAACCGTACTATATAATATAGTATTGTACTATATTTCAGCCCTCCGTACTATATACTGTTGGAAAAATATATAGTACGCAAAAATACTATATTTTGAGGGGTCCTTATGCTTTGTACTGGTAAAAAAATAATATCCTTCTCGTGTCTGTGCGTCACAAATTTTGCAATACGATTTGCACTCGAATACATTATGTAAGTTTCCGAACGTGATTCCAGACCTAGACGTCAATGTCAGATGTCATCTGTCGCTGTCACTGTCAATGCGAGTCTTTGGCCAAGACTCATTAAGTGTCAGTGTCAATTGTCAACGGTATATGTAGTTAGCGAGCGACTTTGGCGCCAACTAATTTGAGCTGTTATTTGTTTATTGTTTAGAAATTTATTAAAATACCTTTATTAAAAACCAAAAATTGATTAAATTGGCACAAGGTACAAAGAAGTATAACTTTAAAGCTCAGTAAAGATAAGGATCATAAGGCTAAGGACTAAGGACAAATATAAATAAATGGTGTATATGTATATTATACTTTAAAATGAGATTTTATTCATTACTGTCTTTCCCATAGTATATTTCATACATTTTCTTTATCTCAAATTATGCATGTGTTTGATGTGTTGGAGTTGGTTGCTCTGAAGAATAAGTGAAGCATAAGTTAAAAGTATGAAACTCTAATAACCGGTAACCAACTAGATACTTCTTTAAAACTATGGTAAGTGTAATTAAACAAACTTTGCATGCGTTTTAACCTTTTTCTCTAGTGTACTATATTTTTTTGAGTGTACTATATCTTTTTAGACGAAAATTTGAAAAATACTATATTTCCTTTGAAAAAAGTTGGCAACCCTAGTTTTTAGAGTCAAGTGGCCTAAGTTTCCATTTGGTTATTTGTACACTGTTATTCTGGTATTTAATTCAGGTGCCAATAAGATAGATGTACATATGCTTGACGCTGTATACACATACAGGGGGAAACATAAGTTGTGAACAGAAATACGTTTTTCTAACTCTATAAACAACAGAACTAACAATGAGGGTTTCCTCGAAAACTTATGCCACTAATTGGTGCCACTTAGCCGTAAGGTCCCGCTAAGAAACAAAACTTATCTAGCTCCAAATAAAAACTAACTAGAAGGTATTTTTATTTCTTTATATAATTTTATTAACACATACAAAACATTTATACACGGAACTATAGGCGCTCTGAAAATTTAGGGAAGTTTCTGGACCTGACGCCTGAGTGCTGCCTCCCTGGTGGATGTCATCAAAAAACTCTCATTGAATGCACATGTAACTTAAAAATAGTATTTTTTTGTTTTTGTATTTTTTGTGGTTGTTTCTATTTAATAGGATCATGTTAAAATATGGTAATGGCTATTTAAAACAGCGCCTGGGATGACATGGGCTGTAAAGCCACCCTTGATCATCTGATCGACGGGGCAGAGGGAACAGACCGTGCTAGGCTCCTGGCGGTATCGCGCCCCGAGGCTGGGGCATGGTTACACGCACTACCGTCACCTCAACTGGGCACTTTACTCGACGGTGACTCATTGCGCGTGTCCGTCGCTCTTCGCCTGGGCTGCGATGTATGTGAACCACATGTATGCATCTGCGGTTCCATGGTAGGAGCTGACGGTCACCACGCACTGAGTTGCCGGCGATGTACTGGGCGGCACCCGCGTCACCATGCCCTAAATGATAACATCCAGAGGGCCCTCAGATCAGCTGGTGTTCCTTCTGCGCTTGAGCCGCCAGGTCTCAGCCGCACTGACGGGAAACGCCCCGATGGCCTGACTTTGGTGCCATGGGAGAGAGGACGGTGCCTGGTTTGGGATGCGACATGTGTGAGCACCTTCGCCGCTTCCCACATTAGTCGCACCACACGTGCTGCTGGAGCGGCAGCCGAGTGGCAGGCGAACTTAAAGCGGCAGAAATATAGTCTCCTAGGACCGAGCTATATTTTCGTTCCCGTCGCGGTGGAGACAGCGGGCTGCTGGGGAGCTGACGCGAAAAAACTTATACGGGACATCGGACGTCGTCTCCGACAAAAAGGAGAGCATCCTCGCTCAGAGTCGTTCCTGGTGCAACGGCTGTCCATGGCTATTCAACGCGGAAACGCTGCGAGTGTTATGGGCACTTTTGCACCCGGAACGACGATGGGCGGCTTATTTTCCTAATTATAATATGTTATTTTTAGTCTTTTTGTTTTTAAGTTAGTTTTAATTTTAATTGTTTGTAGAAACTTTGATACTTGTTTTATCTAGAATAGTTTTATTTTAAAATATTTTAGTATTATGTAATTAAATTTATTCTTAAATAACATTGAATAATAAATTTAAAACGTCAAATACAATAAATAATAATCATTTACTTTTAGGCAAAATTACAAAAATGGCATAATTTTTTTCCATTTCCTCATTGTATTTATTTCATAATATGAGATTGAACAACTAATATTTAAACAAAGGCATTAAACATATATTCGAATAGAAACTTAAACAAAACTTTAAGAAGTTGTTTCATTAATAGTGTTAAGTAATCTTGTATAGCACCGCCCACAACTTCTCTGCTTAGCCTTAAGGTTGACTGGTAGAGAATGCCTTTTGGCATTAAGTTTGCCTTTTGTACATTAAGGTTTTCTTTTGTGTAATAAGGATTAAATAAATAAATAAACCTAGTGAATTAAATGCCTCTATGTAAAACTAGTGTAGCGGTAAAAACTCGTACATTTACCTTATATTCATGAAGCGATTTTACTTGTATGATAATCTTCAAGTTTTGTGACGACGTAATACTGTTGTTTAAACGGTTTTTATAAACTTGTTTTACTTCATTACTGATTTACGATTTAGCTGACACAATTATAGTTATATAATCATTGACAACATTCAATACATACGTGGGTTGTAGGTAAGACTTTAAACGGCAGCGCCCCCAAAATAGGAACACATAATAAAGCACATAAGAAAGTAGCCATCGTAAAATCAGTCTCTACTGTTACGCAACAGTCCCATGTAGTTCTAACAGACGTGGGACTGTCAATTGATTCTTCTGTTTTATGTTTAACAATCCAATATCCAAAAGCATTCGCTGAAAAGTCGTCAAAATCAAAATAACTTCAGATAATGCTTAATGCAAAAGTTCAGGCCCAAAAAAGTGCAAACTTCTGAGACGATTTAAACAATGTTACTTTTGAAATAGGTAGTTAATAAAAGTGTGTAAAGTGTCTACACACGAGATTCACAGTTTATTACAGTATCGGTATTGTAAATTGAGAAACTAAATGACCCAAAATGATAAAATAAAAAGAAACACTACTTAAATCTATAAGTTTAAATAATAGTCCATAATGATGGAGAAATTACAATTTATGTACATACTCGTAGATTAAATCTAACTAATCTACTTAACCTAACCTATATCTAAGATTGGCCCTTGTGGCATTGTACCGAGGATGCTGGCGGCATTTCCTCGCTGTATCGCAATACTGATGCGTTGTGCGAGGAAGTCGCCAGCTCTTTGGTCTTTAGTTAGATCAACCAGACGTTTCGCGATCTCAGCAAACAATTTGCGTGCGCTGGGGCCCCAAGAACCTAAAGTTTCTACGCCAAACGGTACAAAATCGTACTCTTTGCCGAGGCCCTTATATTTATTACGTTTTAAAAATTCGGCATTTTCAGCCGCAGCGGCTGCCTTAAACGTAGTTCTTTGAAGACGGGATGGTGCCAGGGTGTCTACGCAAGTAGCATCCCATACCAACATCCGTCCCAAGCTCCAAGGAACCAAAGACACACCATCAGGTCTCTTACCATCATCTCTAATAATACCAGTAGGCTCAAGAAGAGCAGGTACGTTGATCGTGGCAAGAGACCTGCGGATTATGTCGTTAAGCGTCGCATGTCTGGAAATACGGCCTGCGCTTTTTTGACAACTTAGTCCGTGGTGTCCCAGTCGGTCCACGTCTGTGCCACAACAGCATAAGTGAGGGGTACATACCGCGGCCCCGCGTCTCAGGACGGTTGCGAGCCTAAGAGAGGCCGGATCCAGGAAAGTACCAGTACTAGCCGAAGGATGGGCATGCAGCTAGTAACCAGCTTCCCGGGTTCCGACCGCCAAAAGTCTCGCACGATCCGGACCTGCAGAGCTGTTTAGAAGAGAATTGTATGTTAGATCATAATACACATTGTCCCAGCTCCTTTGCGATTTTAGGTTGTCAGGAAAATTTTTAGAAGGGTAAGCAATTTTGAATGCATTTTTGGCATCCTCCAAACCCGCAGTCTCACAGTTAATAGGCAGAGCCCTTAGGATCTTTCCTGTGAGATCAGACGTGGTGTGGACTGATGCCAAAAATGGAGAAGCCACACATGAAATTTTTCGTATCTCTAAACCCCCATACCGAATGGGGAGGGATGCTTGGGACCAGGAACGCTCCGTTAGCTGAATATTTAGAATTTTTTCTATGATAATTTTGATTAAGTCGTCTAAAGGTGTAAATAAATTAATATTTTTCCAGAACGGACAGCAACGGAGCACGTATGTCAATTTAGGGACAAAAAGACAAAACTTAAGAATCGCAAGAGCATAATGACGGCTAATTTCGAGTAGACGATTTGCGTGATTTTGGAATTTAGAAATCGAGTTAGAAATATAATCGGGAAAGGATTCTTCAAAAATAGGAGAACCCAGGAGGCAAAGTGAATATTTGTCTACTATTTTATACCAGGAGTCAGACACTCAAATTTGGATTTTAAAACAGTCAAACTATAGGAAGTCTTTTGAATACAGAGTTCGCATTTACTATGATTTAGTTCTAAACCAATATTTTCAAAATTAGTTTTGATAAGAGACAAATCGGACAGTACGGTATCCACATCACCTCCTAGGGTCCCATCGTCTAGATACCAGACATTAAATTTAGATTTATTTTTTTGTATTATGTGATTTATGGCTAAACGGAAAATTGCTGGCCCAAGGGG
>JALPQI010013940.1:0-31178 GCA_025490895.1 Thaumatotibia leucotreta
TATTTATGGAAGTGCCAATTAATGAAAAGATCTTATATCTAGCGACGCACTTTTCACAAGCATTGTAAGTAAATATATGTAGGCATGTAAGACTCAAATATTACTTAAGTAGATACGCGTGTGTCGAGCCGAGATGTTGATACTCAATGTTTTGATTCGAAGCTTAAAGAGAATAAGATGATGTATATACCTACCTACTTAATTACTTAATGCTATGTGTGGAGTGCCAGTGCGAAGCAATATATTTCCGACTTACCTTGTACATGTTTGTTTGAAGATTGCCTCTTCGTACTCACCGCCAGCTTTTTCAATTTCCAATATAGCGTCTTTCAATTTCGGGTTCATTTCTAAGTGCTTCTCGAGCGCTTTAGTGGTCAAACAGTAGCCAGGCGGAACTTTGTAACCCTGAAAAACAACATTAATTACTTACTAACACTATATACTATATACAGTTTGTAGTTGTACCTATATGTCACAGAGACATAAAATAGATGTCAAAATGTCGAGCAATTATCGACTTAAATTACGTGAGTAACCTGTTTGATAAATATTTAAATAAAATAGATGATCTAAAATCAAGATATTTCATCATCAATCACCTCTTCTTCCTGAGCGGAGATCAATAGCGACAATGAAGCGCCTTTGCCTCCAACATATTCCGGGCAGGAAGCTACTTTAGACTCGAAGGGAGCGCAGTACGACACAGGGCCGACCTCACTCGCAGAAAGCCATTTTAGAGTCCGTGCCGGAGCGAGGTGAATTAAGGGGTCTCTTATATCTGTAACATACAATAATATATACTCGTTCAAAAAATGGGTAGACTTTTGGACGGCATTTTACATCAGATAAATTCGACTTTTATATTTCCTAGTTTTATTTTTCTTAATTTGTCAATATTTTCGGTAGCCTTTGTTCCTCACCTGTTGGTTGGTAGCCCAGCTCCAGAATCCCTGTGCCTGGTTCTCCATTGATTTCTGCCACCAGCGTGCGGTACAGCGTTTCTTGCTGATATGGCACACCACTGAATAACCTTCCGCCGTCAGAGCTGATCCGTAAGACTACTTTTACATGCCAGTCTTTTGCTGAAAACATAATTAGGTATATCGAGCGAATTTAAAGACCCTCTGTTTCACTTATAATGAATCGAATTGTATACATGTACTCTTATTGGCAATGTTCTATCTATACTATTCACAATCACGAAGCCATCTTCATAACGACGCCTGACTAGTTCATTCGTTCTAGGAACATCTTCGCAAACGAACTTTTAAACTAAGAAAGAAGAAAGTACAATGGGCATGTCAATGAATAAAACTTACCGTTCACATTGATCGTGTAATTTTTCGGTATTCCGGCCGGTAATTCGCAAAAGTCAGACATGACAAAATCAGTAGATGTGATACTTCTTACTTGGAAGTTTGCAAGTCTTATGCATCCTGAATAACACCTGTAAGCACCGATAACTTTTTTATTACAGTATTACAGGATTTGGAATTGGGCCCCTAGGTGACCCCTAGCATAAGCTTGAAGTGACAATATCTTGCGCACGAATTAGACCACCGACTTCTCAGTATCTAACTGCATGAATTAAACAGTTGCGGGTTGTCTATAAGTAGTCTGCGAGATACTGTCTCACTATATTTATGCTAGAGGTGCTGCTCCATATTGACATTTGAAAAAATGTTGAATCTCTTGAGATAACCATACTATACTTTATATGCAAGGTGAAACGGAACCACGATCCTTCCCGATATCAACCGGAACAAGGATCGTAGTTCCGTTACACCTTGTATAATTAATATTATAAATGCGAAAGTAACTCTGTCTGTCTGTTATCTCTTCAGGTTAAAACCGCTGGACCTATTTTGTCGAAATTTTGGTATGTATAGATAGTTTGACACCCTAGAAAGGACATAGGATAGTTTTTTTTTGCGAAAATCGCCTATGTGTACAGACGAAATCGCGGATATCAGCAAGTAAGAAATAAAACTCACTGCGTTAAGACATTCTTGTAATTCATGGCTCGTAAATGGACAGCGGTTCCATCTCTGGCCGCCACCATAATTCCCACTGTTCTCCGAAGTCCCTGGTAGCCGTGTGGCGCCCAGCTGCGCTCTTTGACTCCACGCACCTGCATTTCAATAACATTGTTAGTCTCAATGTCCACTCTCACCTATGCGATAACCTACACTTTGGCATACACTTCGTCGTCGTCCCAGGGTCTCGTATCCCATTTTGTGAATATTGGATTAATTCGTCACCAGCTATCATTTTCCTCATACTCAAAGACACTGAATTGGAAATGATCTAGACCTCAATTTCGAGCCGAGTAGTAGAAAAAGGGGGTAAATTTTGAAAATGTAGGCGAGTGTTGTTGATTGCTCAGAGAAAGTTTGTATTTGTCGCCTTATTTCATTTTATTCGGAGATCCAACAGCTGTCCAAATTAATCCAACATTAGTCAATTAAGTAAATTCAAGGATGCAATCACAAAATGACGTGAAAATCTGTGATAATGTTTTTTTACCATAGATACGCCCAATAACGTCATGTCTATTACGTATATTTTCATCTATGCTTGACTATCTGGAAGAGCTAGGAACAGCACTACACCGAACTCTATTATACGTGTCTCAAGTAGGTATACATTATAACTTTAATCGGTCGTTCACCTGCAAATACTCGTTCGTGATCGCCACATCCTGACTGAACACTTGAAACCGACCCTGCACCACACCCCATTGCGTCCAGTTGCCGTCTTCCCACGTATCGCTGAAATTAACACCGCTACACTTCATCTACTAAACACGAAAATCACATTAGATAGATCAGGTAGATATGTCTACTTGATCTAAACTTGAATCAAGTCCATCTCCAATTGACGCCACATCTTTCTTTATTAAGTAAGGTACTTATATAGGATACGTAATAGTTTCTAAGGTAGCCCGATTATTAACTTCATCATATCCGGATTAGGTTATACGGTTTTAGTCCTTATCCGTCGTTATGTCAAATGTATTTGTTATAAAGAAGCAAAACGTGTATTAAGTGAACGTTTACGAAGAAGCGTGTAAATATTTACCTAGCCAATCGTAATTGTCTACTTACCTACATGCTAGTAAACAATCGGTAATCTAGTAATCAGTCACCCAAGCAGGTGTTGATTACAGTTCAATAATTAGATAAAGTAGATTCCTTTTACACCTATCTTGGTACGAACGGTACCTACTTACGTAACTTATAAGTGCTTTATCAGTTTGGTGATTATTGATTTAATATCACAGTACTTACCTACATAAGATACCTAATTTGTACCTACGAGTATATCACCGGCCACTTCGGCCACCTAGGAGGTACGTACTTAATTCTCATCGGCCAACGTTCGGCCTAATGATTTTATTTTTAACCACTTTATTTACCTACAAATAATATACAGTGTACCAACAATTAGATCCCTAATTCGAAATTACCAATTACCCTTAATGAAACATAGGCACTTTTGGCATTATACCGATGATTGTTGGCGGTATTTCTTCGTAATATCGCAAATATAGCAATGCTTATACGTTGTACGAGGAAATCGCCAGCTTCGGTATCAATTTATGTCAACCAGATGTTAGCGATTTCAGCAAACGATTTGCACGCGCTGGGGCCCCATGAACCTAAAGTTTCTACACAAAAAGTGCAATCGTACTCCTTGCCGAGGCCAATGATTGTGGGTAGGTATACCTAATTTGGATAAATATCGCGAAAATAATCGTCACATATTATGTACCTACTTATTCTACTTACTTAAAGAATTACATCCTTAAATAATCGATAAATTTGAACATCGATAATCTGAACTATAATTAATTACATGATAATTAAATAAATAAATAGGTACCTACTAAAGATAAAAATTGAGATTCTGCTCTAATGAGCAGAAAATAAGGTAATAATTCTAATTAATGATTAGTTGATTACCTTATTTTTGCAATACAAAGTAGGTACATTGTCATGTTTGTAGCCACCGAATGTTTTCATAGTAGATATTTACGTTACAGCCCATTATTAGTAGTACCTTTAGAAGGAACCCACACACCGCGCTAGAAACAAGTGTGTTCTATTGTAAATGGCGACTTCAAAGTTGTAGTTAGATATTTCAGGCAGGCTTAACGCGAGAGTAAGGCAACAACGACGGTATCTGTGCGTTGCTGTTGCTTTAGTGGCGCTCTATGAACAAATAAAAAATGGAAGCTATACGCCATGGTCTTTCAAAAACGGTTCTGAAATTTCGTTGACAAGTGTCATCCCCTCTTCAATACATCACGCTAGTGAATATTACCAATACTTTAAACCGCTATTAAAAAAGACTTCAGATTGGACCATCAAAATTTTGATTGTCTATTCATTTATTTGCACTAGCACAGAATATTATGCATTAGTCAAAGGTGTTGCGCCAACATATCGCAGTGGTAAGGAAAGCGCTATGTCCTGCCTATCGCGGCTCAATTGTTTTTAGTGACATTTTTGACATTCGCGTGAGATGTCCATGTTTATAAGTTAGTATACGTTCGCAGGTGGTGCTAGTAGTGAAACAAGACCAAACTTACAGTATATTGGGCCAGTCCCCATCCCGCCACGGCTCGAGCGCAAGCGCGTCCGCTGCTAGCTCGGTGCTCCAGTCTTCAGGGTGCCGCAACGGCTTCGATGCTGCTATCCAACTGTACAATTAGAAAAATATATTTCGTAGATTTTTTTAATTAACTTCTTCATCATCATCAGCCAATTGACGTCCACTTCTGGACATAGGCCTCCCCCAGAGAGTTCCACAAAGATCGGTCGTGAGCTGTCCGCATCCATTGGACACCCGCAACCTTTACCAGGTTAATTAACTTATTATCTTGATAATTAGTATGCTTAAAACGGGATATTTATCATGTAAATTGCAATTATTGAGCGCCCGATATATTGCCACTATTACAAATGCCATTTTCTCCGAGTAACATGTTTTAAGTTTTAAGTCACACTAATAATGTAAATGGCCATTTTAGCTTAAGTTATCTTGAATCTATACAGGGTGGTCCAAACCTTGACGTCAAAAAATTTTTTTTAGATTCCTCACGTCATGAGCTATCAGAATATACCCCATGTATGTTAGTCGATTTTTTGTAGTTTTCGAGTCATGAATTTTTGAAAAAAATTTTTTGAGAAATTCTGGAATGATGAAGTTTATCGATAAAAAAAAAAGTTTTGGGTTTTTTAACTAGTGGCCCCTCACGAGGTGGACTAATGACCTGGTGAAGGTCGCAGGAGTCCGCTGGATGCGGGTGGCGCAGGACCGATCATTGTGGCTATCTTTGGGGGAGGCCTATGTTCAGCAGTGGACGTCTTTCGGCTGATATGATGATGATGATGATATGATGAACATAATAATAAATAAAATTGTATTAGTCACCCTTGAATGCCCTTGATGCTTCGGCCCCCGGGTCACGCTAGCGCGCAGCGAAATAAAATACAATAAACGTATCCTTCTAGTGCATTTCAATTTCAATGTATTTATTCACTGTTCTCTTGCAACCAACCACGCATCACTCAGTATCACGCTGAGATGAAACCCTTTCATGGTCTTGCGACTGTTGTACAGTACTTATGCATGTGGTAACTCTAACTAAGTGACTTCTTCTGCTTATGGTGCCATGCCCTAATGGGCGTCTAGGTAATGGGCGTCGGCGGTCAGCATGGCATTTAGCTTTCTGGTCTTTGCCAATCTCTTGAGGGTGGCTGCGTCTTTTGTATGCGTCCATCCCTTAACATTGCAGACTATTATCGAAGGAAAATATAGGGGGAAAAGAGGGAGAGGTAGACCTAGAAATAAGTGGATAGAAATGTGTGACTTACAGGCCATTAAATTTGGCGTGATGAGTAGTGTTGTCGCCGACTTTGGTCACGAGACCATTGAAAATGACCCTCAAACGAGCGTGCCTCTCTACCACTTGAATTTTGAGGCCTCCCGCGTTCCACGTGCCGTCGGCGGCGTCCCATGCTCCCACGGCTGTGTCTGGGTGATCTGGAATCATAATATGATATATTATGTTAATTTTCTTGTTCCTAAATTAATTTGGACACCAGACAAAGGATGAAAAACACCAGTGCCGGCTCCCTGGAACCGAAAGAGTTCAAAACACTGTCCGGTCCGTCCTCAAACATATTGGGCTGATAGAACATTCTCTGGCGCAGGAGCAATAGGGGGCAATTACACAAAAGATTCCAATGGGCCGAAGTGTATCCACAAGGGCCGGTACCGGTGTTTTAAGACCGTACAGCAGTAGACCGGCAGCCTGGGCTCATGTTTAACCCATTCATTGCTGACGCCCCATATTTTTAATTATCACGCAGCGCCGCCGCCTTCTACGCGACGACGCGAATTCGCGTCCACGGCATCACGTTAACATGTCAATGGACGCGAATTCGCGTCCGCGGCATTAGGTTATATTATCACACTTCAAGGACGCGAATTCGCGTCTGCGGCATTAGGTTATTTCACACTTGAAGGACGCTAATTCGCGTCCTCGGCATCTTGTTTACGCATACACAGGACGCGAATTCGCATCTTCGGCATCCGAGATAAGAATTATGAAAATTACAAATGCATTGAATCCAGAAACCAGCGACGGTATAATATTATCCTCCATAAATAAAATAACATTTTGGTATCAGCTTTTAAGTACAGTTGATTTCTAGCAAAAAAAAAAAGAATAACTCGAGGACGCGAATTTGCGTCCTCGGCATCACGTTTACGCATACATAGGACGCGAATTCGCGTCTTCGGCATTGAATGGGTTAACGACTATGTTAGAGTGACTGAATACGTCGTGCTCTTTACAAAGACTTCTTCGCCGTAAATAGAGACGGCCCTAAAATATTATACTCATGATTATACAGTGTTACCATGATACTGGCTTTTACTGAAACCGAGGAATGCGATGTAGATTTTTAGCCAAACCGTGAGCATTATTCGATTCAAAACTCTTATTTTAAAAGTAATTAACTTTCTAAGAAAAGTTAATTAAGGAGCAATGTACTTCAAAATGAAACGTTAATTTTCACTTGACAACGAAGCCACTCGCAACGTTTGACAACTAAGCAATACACGCGTTACATTGAGCGTTCGGAGGAAATAAACTTAATTGTACGGTTAATTTAAATATTTTCATCAGACCTGTTCGGTAAGTGCGCCAATGCGCTGCGGCGATGCGCGCCGTAGATGCGTCATTACACCCTAGGGCTGTCAAGGATTTTCATACAATATTACGTCGCACTAGTGCAGCGCGCGCTGCGCCGAGATTTCATCCCTGATTTTGAGAAATGATTTCGACCATTTTAGAGTAGTTTTGTGAAAATATATTGTTTTATTTACTTTTTCATTGCTCATGCTTTGAAAGTGGGTTGTTGTTTATCTATGATACGGGTGGAAAACGATGCATCTCGGCCCTTGGGTTGCAAAAAGATATGTTCCTATTAGTGCTCGCCTTGTAAAATTGTAAGCACCAATCCGAACAATATGCCAACAATACTCTTATTTAGAAACAAATTCGAAGATATTAGTTCTTGGTTTCTAGTTTTTGTCTGCCTGGGTCATGGTAGCACACTGTATTATAAAACTGATATAATTCATTGCTTACCTACTTAAAGCTAGAGGTCTATAGACACGCCCACCCACTAACCTTGACCCCGGTGGCAACTGACCTCGTAATGTTACCGAAAACAATGGTGGTAACTGACCGACACTTTCGATTTTGCGGTCCAAAGTGGAATTTATCGCTTGAGTAAATCTGCAAGTATTGTAACTATTAACCTAAACATATTACTTATATTGCAATTGATGGATCCCATTGGTCAAAACTAAATACATTGGAACTGACTCTAACTAGTAAACAATGATGTCTTTTCAATTGATTCAACAAGTCTGACCGAAATACAGAGGGTCATGCCGTCCTGCAAATTCTTATCTTCGCTAATTAAGATGAAATCGACACATAGGTACTTGAAAAACCGGCCACACAAAGGGTTCCGTAGCCGCAAGTACACAAAATTTAGTTCTTGCAAAGTATTTACAAAGTGTCAACATGAAAAACTATAAGAGATATGATCAAACAAAGCATTAGTTGAAAGTTAAAAGACATTATTAAATATGCAACTCATTCATTTCGTTTACAATTGTTTATCAGTAGTTTAGAAAATGGAACCGACACGCATATTTTTCGAGTTTAAAAAATAGGTTATGGGCCGAGTTAAGTTACGCACTCGCACGATGTCACGTAGACGCAGAATTATCTGCGGAGTACGGAGGCAGGTAATTATGGACCAGCTATTTATTACAACCGGTATCCTAGTTTAATTATATGATAATTATAAAACTTAACTATAATTATCAAGGCGGTAAGCCATTAGACGAAAAACTTTGCTCATAAAAGGCATGTGAAATCTCGTTGATCTTTAAATTTAGGCCTCTTGGAATTTGGAAATAAATATAAAATCAACGTTATCATCAGCCTATATTAGTCCACTGCTGGACGTAGGCCTCTCCTATTAACTTTGCGTATAGACGCATTAGGAGGTAAATGCCCATAATCGCCACGCTGGGCAAGCGGATAGGCGATCGCAGTAATGTGTCCACTATGATGACGCTGCTGCCTATCATCAATCTTGTAGAATGGTCAGTGACGCTTCAATCCCTTAGTCATGTCCTCTTACGACACCCGCAGGAGGAGTTGGGGTGGTGACAAATGTGTTCTTACTACCGTCACCACACGGCAAAAAAATCAACGTATATGATTGATATCTAAGTAACCTAACCTACGAGTAAATCTAAGATTGGTCCCTGTGGCATTGTACCGAGGATGCGGGCAGATTTCCTAGCTGTATCACAATGCTGATGCTTCGGTCTTTAGTCTACTCGACGTTTCGCGATTTCAGCAAACAATTTGCTCTGGGGCCCCATGAACCTAAACTTTCTACGCCAAACGATACAAAATCGTACCTATCGTACGATATGCCGAGGCTTTTATGACTTTACTTATATGTAAATATGATGATAATTATGAGATTATGCCACGACATTCCATCGCTAATAGACGCCCACAGTCTTTAATTGGCTGGACGGAAGGTCTGTTCAGATATTTTTGAGCGCTCCGGATGCTACGATATATCTGATGACGTTACGTAAAAGAGAGTGACTACAAAATAAGTCCTAAGTACCAAACAAGGAAAACTAGCGAATAAATCTATTATGTAACGCGTGTAATGTTTTGATTGCAGTGCCGTTTATGGACGTCAAGGCTACCTAGACTCATAGATATTCATCCGTGGCATAATATCAAGGTCGACTTACTACGTAATTTGTATGCGCTCCCGTCCGCTAACTTCACATGTAGAGTGACTTCTGCTATTGGCATTTTCCCTGATAGCTTCCGTATTCCCAGCAAAATGGCTGTTCCTTGCGGCGACGTAGCCTTGATGCTGATGCTGTCGAGACCCTCGGGCATGTTGGTGGGATGTGGCGTGTCTTCTGTTAGGGAGGTGGCCTGTCTTCGGGTCTTCCATCGTCTGACACCCCACCACGCGCAGACCAGCTTTAGAGGGTAATTCCATCCTGTGTTGCCAGGAAATAGCATTTTAGTAAATAGATACCTAGGCAAAGATATTATTACATAATATATTTCACCTTGATCTAGGTACTGATATTGTAAATTCTCAGCTCGCTCGATAAATTAGTTAGTTTTGATTGGGAAGATTCGAACGGAGTATACCACTTGAACTTTTGAACTCCAAGAACAATTAAAGCAGTTGTCGTGCAGTTGTTTAAGCAATTTTTCATAAGACTTACATTGTCTGGGTCCCAGCTTTTTGCGTATAAGTCTAGGTCGTATGTACCTATATGTATGATGTAAGGCGTTGAAAGGATTAACCAGACATAATTGGCCCCTCCCTATCTACGAAAGTTGTGGCCCTTATAATGATATTATCATAAAGTGGCCACTTTATGATAATATTATTATGTGTGAAACTTATAAGGTCCTACTTATAAGGGCCTAAGTGGCCACTTTATGATAATATTATTATTATGTGTGAAACTAATAAGGTCCACAACTTTCGTAGATTGGGAGGGGCCAATTAAGTATGTCTGGTTAATCCTTTCAACGCCTTACATCATACATATAGGTACATACGACCTAGACCCTAGACCCTAGACTTATACGCAAAAAGCTCGATAGTCAACTAATAAGTAGGTACCTACAATAAGTAATAGATACTGGCAGAAGACATGCTCGTATCGCTCTATATCTTCGTTAGCTAATTGTTTCTTCGTTTTAGATAGTTTGACTGTACCTAACGGAGAATAACTACACCTTTATAATTAATAGGTTATCTTTCTACACGGTGCTCGCGAGCATTGGGAAAGATTTTAACTATCCATTCTAGACATCAAAATAAACAAAAAATATTATGAGATCTAATGTCAAATTCCACAATATTTTTTTTTCTTTATTGAATACTTTTTAACATTTCCAATATTCTTGTACATAACAAAAATTTAAAACTTATTAATATATTATTTATTTATATTTTTTATTTTTTAACTTATTTGGAGAATGGCGAGAACTTGCCAACAACAGGACGAAGTGGAAAACGAGAGGGGAGGCCTTTACCCAGCAGTGGAACACACAATAGCAGGCTAATAAAAAAAAACAGCAATTTGTTAAAATTAAATTCTTAAATGATTATTTTAGGGACAGTTTTTTTTTCGTCAAGTCTATTCTTATTTTTTGATTGTCAGGCAAAAGGTGTGGTAATACTAGAACACATTGGGGTAACATTGTTATCAAAAAGAGGTTTTATGACGAGTTACGTAGAAAAACTTATTTCGAAAAAAGGTTGATTATCTCTGAAACCAAGCCGAATCCAGGAAATTTTATATGACATTAAAGACTCTAAATATGGTCAGGAATTCAGCATTAAAATCTTTCGGAATGCTCGCGAGCACCCTGTATAGCTAATATTCTCTCGAGATATGTGATATTACGGTGATTGGAAAAATAAAATGTTATTAACGTATTTATTAGGTCCCTATCTGAAAAGGATTAACGATAATGTTACTGCTTAACAACAATTAGGTAGATAACACGAAGGGTCAATTGTTTTTTTTAATTCAAAGATAAGAAATGATATGAGATAAGATAATTTATTGACCTTTCGACTGCCAAAGACTGCATGTGCAGTCTTAATAAAATCGTGCCAATCATGATGACAATGACGGCATTTTGCGTCATTTTATACTTAAATAGGTACCTATTTAAAAATCGTTAGAAAACGAATTCTTTGCATTGCATTATTTTTTCATCTCTAACAGTGTTAGTGGCACGATATTTAAAGTGTTTTGCAGACATTCAAAATCTACTAATAAAAAATGTATAGATTTTTAATTATTTATTTTCTCGTACGTTCACAATACATTTTTGATGTCTCGTACCTAAATCTCGACCACTTCATCACAACAATTGAACATAAGTAACTAGTAGCTGGAGAGCCAGTGAACCCTGAGAGTAACGGTCTTCCTGTAAGGTTAGAAATTTGTATACTAACGGTTTATGGAATTCTAAGAGCAATAGCCATGACCTGGCAGGCGTCAGCCCTGCACGTCATCAGGCCCTTTATTTTTTGAATTGTTAAGTAAATTGGATTTCAAAACTTGTTTCTGTAAGTTTGAAAAATTTATAGGATAAAGTTAATTTATTGTACATCTTAAAAAAAAATTGACAGGCGATTACAATAAGCAGAAGTATATGACAGGTCAATTAGAAAATGCACAGTTGATGAGGTAAAATAAACTTCATCCTGTATACTCGAAATTTTTATATGTCTTCAAATAAACGTCTCGGAGTAAGTATGTGCAATGCCAGGCGGTTTAGAACAGCATAAGACCTTGCCAGGCGAGGAGACAGTTAAGTAAATTGGGTTTCAAAACTTGTTTCTGTAAGTTTGAAAATTTAATAGGATAAAGTTTATTTATTGTACATCTTAAAAATAAATTGACAGGTGATTACAATAAGCAGAAGTATATGACAGGTCAATTATAAAATGCACAGTTGATGAGGTAAAATAAACTTCATCCTGTATACTCGAAATTTTTATATGTCTTCAAATAAACGTCTCAGAGTAAGTATGTACAATGCCAGGCGGTTTTGAACAGCATAAGACCTTGCCAGGCGAGGGGACAGGTGCACCTCTCAATCGCACGCCCTTAGCAACTACTCTACTACTACTAGCGACTAACTACCGATTACTCGCCTGTATTTTATTTAAAGATGTAAGTACAATAAATAAACTTTATCTATTAAATTTTCAAACTTACAGAAACAAGTTAAAAAACCCAATTTACTTAACTGTTCCCTGAAGTTTATTTTACCTCATCAACTGTGCGTTTTCTATTCGATCTGTCATATTCTTCTGCTTATTGTAATCGCCTGTCAATTTATTTTTAAGATGTACAATAAATAAACTTTATCCTATTAAATTTTCAAATTTACAGAAACAAGTTAAGAAACCCAATTTACTTAACTGTCCCCTCGCCTGGCAAGGTCTTATGCTGTTCAAAACCGCCTGGCATTGTACATACTTACTCTGAGACGTTTATTTGAAGACATATAAAAATTTCGAGTATACAGGATGAAGTTTATTTTACCTCATCAACTGTGCGTTTTCTATTCGATCTGTCATATACTTCTGCTTATTGTAATCGCCTGTCAATTTATTTTTAAGATGTATAATAAATAAACTTTATCCTATTAAATTTTCAAACTTACAGAAACAAGTTAAGAAACCCAATTTACTTAACTGTCCCCTCGCCTGGCAAGGTCTTATGCTGTTCAAAACCGCCTGGCATTGCACATACTTACTCCGAGACGTTTATTTGAAGACATATAAAAATTTCGAGTATACAGGATGAAGTTTATTTTACCTCATCAACTGTGCATTTTCTAATTGACCTGTCATATACTTCTGCTTATTGTAATCGCCTGTCAATTTATTTTTAAGATGTAAAATAAATAAACTTTATCCTATTAAATTTTCAAACTTACAGAAACAAGTTAAGAAACCCAATTTACTTAACTGTCCCCTCGCCTGGCAAGGTCTTATGCTGTTCAAAACCGCCTGGCATTGCACATACTTACTCCGAGACGTTTATTTGAAGACATATAAAAATTTCGAGTATACAGGATGAAGTTTATTTTACCTCATCAACTGTGCATTTTCTAATTGACCTGTCATATACTTCTGCTTATTGTAATCGCCTGTCAATTTATTTTTAAGATGTACAATAAATAAACTTTATCCTATTAAATTTTCAAACTTACAGAAACAAGTTAAGAAACCCAATTTACTTAACTGTCCCCTCGCCTGGCAAGGTCTTATGCTGTTCAAAACCGCCTGGCATTGCACATACTTACTTCGAGACGTTTATTTGAAGACATATAAAAATTTCGAGTATACAGGATGAAGTTTATTTTACCTCATCAACTGTGCATTTTCTAATTGACCTGTCATATACTTCTGCTTATTGTAATCGCCTGTCAATTTATTTTTAAGATGTACAATAAATAAACTTTATCCTATTAAATTTTCAAACTTACAGAAACAAGTTAAGAAACCCAATTTACTTAACTGTCCCCTCGCCTGGCAAGGTCTTATGCTGTTCAAAACCGCCTGGCATTGCACATACTTACTTCGAGACGTTTATTTGAAGACATATAAAAATTTCGAGTATACAGGATGAAGTTTATTTTACCTCATCAACTGTGCATTTTCTAATTGACCTGTCATATACTTCTGCTTATTGTAATCGCCTGTCAATTTATTTTTAAGATGTACAATAAATAAACTTTATCCTATTAAATTTTCAAACTTACAGAAACAAGTTAAGAAACCCAATTTACTTAACTGTCCCCTCGCCTGGCAAGGTCTTATGCTGTTCAAAACCGCCTGGCATTGCACATACTTACTTCGAGACGTTTATTTGAAGACATATAAAAATTTCGAGTATACAGGATGAAGTTTATTTTACCTCATCAACTGTGCATTTTCTAATTGACCTGTCATATACTTCTGCTTATTGTAATCGCCTGTCAATTTTTTTTTAAGATGTACAATAAATTAACTTTATCCTATAAATTTTTCAAACTTACAGAAACAAGTTTTGAAATCCAATTTACTTAACAGTTCAAAAAATAAAGGGCCTGATGACGTGCAGGGCTGACGCCTGCCAGGTCATGGCTATTGCTCTTAGAATTCCATAAACCGTTAGTATACAAATTTCTAACCTTACAGGAAGACCGTTACTCTCAGGGTTCACTGGCTCTTGGACTATAGGTATTTTTACTTTTCTTTTCATCGTTTGTTCGTTCGTTTATTGTATCATTTTCTCGTTTTACTAAAATAGGTAGGTACTTATTTATAATATTTTCTCCCGTCAACAAAGTTTGTTCAACGTCTGTAACTAATGCCTTTGCTCGTAGTTCAATATTGGAATCATTCGCTTTCTCGCTTGTTAATTTTTGCACGAGAAGTAAACATAAACAAACAACTTTTATTTACATTGTGAAATTATTTACATTTAGGTCGATAGTATAGGTTTCGTACTTACTACATCGACACATGTAGGTACCTAAAACATGATAGAGTAAGTTTGCTAAAATATATTTTTGTACGGATAAAACTGACCTGGTGACCTGTACGGTCCTTTTCTTGTTGGCGCTTTCCTAAATAACAACAAATAAGCGACCAATGCCGCCGTGGTCAAACCAGTCGACAACAGGAGGTCGAAGAGGAACATGATTACAATTTCTCGAACAGGACACACTCACACCGTTCACGTCGTATGTCTAACGACCACGATCACAATCACAATGATATCACGAGATAAGCTACGAGCCGGGAGCGCGCACTTTGTTACGTCCGCGCGGCCGGCCGCCTCGACCGGATTTAATTTTTGTTGTGATACATGACATTGGACATTTGATAATGGTAAACGATTGATATTTAGCTGGAGTTTTATTGGGCTGTGACATTGTCGTTTTTATATTACGGTTTCAAACGAATTTATGCCTGCCCGACTGGTGGTAAGCAGCTACCGTAGCACAAGGACGCTCACAAATCCAGTTTTAAACCACGCGCTGACGACTCTACATATAAAAACATCCACACGCACATAGGTTCAAATAATTATCAATATTCATAAGAAATACCTATAAATATAATAAAACGGGTAAATTCACGTGTACAATCGACAACACAGCTGTGGATACAGACAAAGTGCCAGAAATATGTATATGTACCTTTACGTCCAGGCAATAAAGTTCTGTTTACATATTTTTGGCACTTTGCCTGTGTTCACAGGTGTGTTGTCGATTGTACCTACATTTCGTCACAACGTGCTGCGCGTTCGACGCGTTAACACGGGCTCAGTGCTTGATAATGGAGACCTAGGCTCTCATAAACAAGTCGCGCGTATTGACTAAATAAACATGAGTTTGATCGATTAATTATATTTATAACTTGGTTCAAAGTTCAAAAAAGGATGAAAACTGAAACTGACTTGTACTTGTATCGTGTAACGTGTGATTTTGCATTTTTCAGTCTTCTTGCACGCATTAATCGATGTTTAAGTAGGTTTATTGTATATTTCAGACAGCTTCTGAAATAAAACTACCCAGTAAATAAAATTCAGCCATGTATTTTTTATAAAATCATAAATAATTGAATATAGTCGTATAAGTGTATTTCATCTATAAAATAAATATTTATTCCAGCAGAATAATAAGCAGGTAACATTCTAACATCAATGTAAAAATTTCTAGTTACGTTAAATAATTCGCTGTTATTTTTAAATAATATGTGTAGATACGGTGACACTTGTCATGTCAATAAAGTTTAACCTTTTGACCGCTGTAGTGCACGTCAAACAATCAATATCTAGGTCACCTCGCCGAAGTCTGACAAACAAGACAAACGTCTGATTTGGTTTTTATAACGTAAAAATTAGTCCCATTCAAATACAATCTATATCAATCTATACCAGCCTGATCGTATCAAATACGATCAGGCTGCAATAAATAATTTTGGCAGGTTGAAATAAATAATTTTATATTATGTGCAACTAGGGTTGGCTCCCGGTTCTGGCTATACAAGCACATTACCGGAACCGGGAATTCCCAGTTCTTGTCATACAAAATTCAGAATCGGAACCCTTCCCTAATGACAACACGCGCACGTTTGATTAAAAATCACGGCGGTCAAAAGGTTAAGAATTGTATTGATATGACAGATATCACTGCACACCTGCAATTTTAAATAAATTATACTTAATAATAGTCGTATGCCCTACTGACCATACAAGGCCATGAAAATAATTTTGACCATGGGCTATATTAAAAACCATATTGTGCCTTACACACAACATGCTTTCTACCCTTTTAGTCACATTAGTCTCACAGATTATAGAGTAAGTATAAACTTCGATGACCAGTTCCATTTACAAAGAACCCCTGATCTGTCTACCATCAGTGATCACTATAATCAGTTGTCATTAAGTCATTATATTACATATTTTTTGCACCTAAATGATAAAAAAATATGGACGTTATTCTATTGAATTTTGTTTGTGAAAAATATAGTAAAGCCTAGAAAATCTTAAACACAGCGATATTACAATTTTAATCAACATTATAATTTTATAAAGGTTCACAAAACCTTATATAATTTAACATCAACATGACTAAATATAATTATTAATATTTAATATGTCTACACTCTACATTGTTAGCTTTAGAAGTCGAATCGGCAATGTGTATACCTAAATAGACCATTACAATATCTACAACTCGCATTAAAGAGATTTTTAAGTCATTATCAGTGATCGGTTTTTTGGATTTCCCCTAGCGGGATTTCGCGTATAAAAAAATTACGGGTCTGACTATAAAATTTTATTTAACGCTATTATATTATACACACAAAAACATATTTTATGAAACAGAAACATGACAATATAATTAACCTCGTAAGGCCCTATGTACATTACAATGTACACTCCACTTCAATGAAATTTAAACTTTTCATAATCACAATAAAGTCGCATTTCCTTTGTTGGATTGATTTTACGAACAACCGATATTCGCCACTATTCCTTACAAGGCAAGGATCAAAATCAAATCAAAAGATAACAGTATGGTGGGCCTTACGAGGTTAAAGTTTATTTTTCAAGTTACTATAGGAGACCCTCCGGGGGAATCCAAATAACCGATCACTGGTCATTATTCTCATAAAGGCTACAGCGCAAAGACACCTATTTTACTATAATGAGTGACATTAATGACATTGTAGTAACTATAATTAGGTACCTACTTTAACGCGACCAATTGTTACGAACGATTTGGATGTAACTTGTGATACTACAAGCGGAAATCCTTTTCTAAGTAATAGCCATAAAAAGAGACTTCCATTTGTTCTATAATAATAACAACAAATTAGTTTTGATAGACGGGCCTCAGGGGTAAATACAGGCTGGTGATAATGGTGAAAAAATTAACGGATGGTAATAATGTATACATATTATAGGTAATAAATGTATACAGTCATAATACAGCGTGTTTTTCTTCATATGCTATAACTTTAAGGGAAGCTTATTTAAGTCAAATATAATTAATTTCTCTAAGAAACTAGTGTTTTAACTCTCACCGTTATTGAGTTATTAAAAAAAATAAGTTTAATCACTGAACATGTGTATTGCAACCTTTATTACATTCTGATGTTACTTATTTTGACGTGTGCCGTCAGTCACCTGAGATTAACTTTTATTTTATTCTTAAGGTTCTCTCACACTTACCATTTCATTTATTATGTATGAAAACAAAAAAAATACATTTTTTATCGAATTTTCCAAAAGCCGATATACCAGACAACTTCTATTAATGGCCCAAGTAACCTGTCTAATTTATCGCAAATTGAAACGAACACCCTGTATATCTAAATATAGTTTTTTTATAAAATGAACGTAACCTAGAAGCAGTATTTAATAATGCAACCCATACAATTTATCTACTTACTATTGGAATGAGACACATAATTTAACAAAATTCATCATCATAATTTCCACTGATTGAGAACAATCGGAAATCGTAAAATTTACGAGTCACTTATAACCTTTGCTATAATTAGAATAAGCTAAGCCATACTATCCACTAGTTAACAACCATGAATATTATTTACAGTATAAACAGGACTCCGATTTTTTTTCTAGTCATATGATGTTCGTATTATTTACTTTTTTCAGTTGTTTACATGTAAATAAATAAATAAAATAAATATCATAGCACGATCTTACACATATCGACTTAGGCCCGCGGTAACAAGCCGCTAATAATTGTTTGTCCCTTTCGGTCTTAACAATGTGTCCATAAGAGCAAAAGGGACAAACAATTATTAGCGGCTTGTTAAGTTAACAAACGTTTATGAATAAGGGGGTTAGTCTTTATAGCGTCACTTTAACATTCGTCACCAAGGGGCCTAAGGTTTCTATTGGTTGACTCTTGTAGTTAGCTAACTGTCTACTTCAATATAAATGCCAATAACGCTATTTGCTAAATAAAATATTCTTCACGGCGGTATTTTGAGCTTGCTACAGGACTTAAAAATAATAATATCCACCAATGGTCGGCGGGATAAGCCATTCGCGTATTTTGACATGACTTACGTCGAATTCGTTTGGAAACAGCAGCCCTACCGCGAACTACGAAAGCAAAATGCGAGGTTTTTTCTGTCACTCTAATGAGGCCTTCGTTGGAATGACAGAGACAAATCCCCGAAATTTACGAACTTCGGTGGTAGCGGCAGCCGTCCAGGCATCCAACATCGCCACCATCTAAGCATTCACGCCGACCATTGGCTTTAAAACTTTTTTTTTTATTATTTGTATCGCCTTCTAAAACGACCCTAGTCGTTCTCGGCGCTACAATGGTTTACTTTATTAAATTGTTGCGCTTGTAAATTCATGAGACTATCACTAAGTTTATACATTAGGCATTTTTATAAATATTTTACCCTATTTTAAACATAAGTCAGCCATATATTCGTTATCAGTAATACTCGGACTAGTTAGTAGTTTAGCCAATGGGTCAATCACTTTTTTTATGTCGTTATTCTGTCACATCACCCAGGGGACAACAGTGTGATAGTTTGGCTAGGGGAAAGTGTCCTACATTGTCTACTATCATGATTAGTGGGTGACCCACCTTGGAAGGGCTCCATAACTGTCAATAAATTCAAAGCTTTGTCAATTTTAATGCCATTAAACTGTGAATTTAAGGGTGACCCAGGAGAACGTAACCATGGCAACGAATGACATAAAAAAAGTGATTGACCCCAATACAATATCCGTACAAGTTATTGCTAGTAAGACATTCCGAAATACTGAGTCTTATTTTATAGTCAAGTTTACTATGAAAGCTAATCTGGGGATTAGCTAAGGAACTAGTATAATATATGTTATACAAATAGACAAATTTATAATATTGGCGCTTTTTCTGCACCTTCGTCAGCCTCGAATATGTTTGATAAGATAAAGTAAAGCGTAATTAAATTAACAAATTCATTTTTTCTTTCTTTACCAAACATAATACTCGGATAGACACAATTACTTAATTAAAAAAACAGTTTTTACGAATTTTAGTTATTCAAGTTTTAAGTTACGCGATTCATTCTTAGTCTAATAAATATATTGTAGTGTGGAGGTATTCATCTCTAATATACAGGGTGGAAATTCTTTTTGGGTCAGTCAGGGCAGCTACCAGATCCAGAGTAGCTACGCGAAAATGATCTTAGAAGACCTTCCCTCGATTTTTAATTAATGAAGAATGTCGTTAACAAATTTTGGAGAAAACATGCAGGATGCGAGACAGTAGCAAATTTTTTTTATGCCAATCGATCCTGTTTCAGTTCATCGATTTTTTTCAGGATCAAAAGCTGGTACGGGACCAAATAAAATGTTTTAGCAAGAAAAGCCCCAAATCAAGTATTACAATTCCGCTTTTGCTACCAGCTGAACATTAGGGTGGATCGTATTTTTTTCATTCCTGCGAACGATCCATTCCTGAGCAGCATTTTATGAATGTTTGCAAATTAATATTTCGATCCACCCTACTAAACGTAAGGAAAAAATAATCATATCTTTAAGACATAATTTAACTTAATTACATTTTAACCAGTCGTCACATTAACAAAATAACTAGCTCTCCTACGGCCCCTACACGAACATGTTAAAAAGTTCTTCACGTTTTAAAAATCACAAGAATATAGACATAGTTTCTTTTTGTGGTTGACATACTAGTGATTCTTCCTCGCCTTTACTCCTAAGATCTCGTAATAAAATCATAATTTATTAGGCACTATTATCCCCGCGTATCCTTTATTATTTCGAAACTGAGATATACGCGTATGTCAAAACCATTTTGCGGGTTAGTATAAGACATCGTCGTATTATAATTGGTTTCCATGTACATGTGGATTTATAAAACTGGTACGAATGGATAGTTTATGTCGGATTCGTCATTGTCATCGATTAGTAACGTGACGGTAAGACGAGTCGCAACAACATTGATTTTGCGAGACTTGACCATTACTACTGAATTACATTTACATTAAAACAATACTCCTAAGTTCCGCTGTCCGCTAGATGCGGGTGGCACAGGACCGGTCATTGTGGAAATCTTTGGGGGAGGCCTATGTTCAGCAATCTTTCGGCTGATATGATGATGATGATGATGAATACTCCTAAGGTCAACTCTTTTAACAGTATTTGCTGAAACGAAAATGACGAAATAAAAACGCTGAATATTCACCCAGCTGTGTGTAGATGTTAAATTGTAGTAGATGAAAGTTCGAATTCGAATGACAGGCCACGCTTATATGACATGTAATGATAAATGTCATTTCGACTATCGCAGCTCTTGTGTATCGATCGGTACAAACGCCAAAATAGTTTACTGACCAATCGTAAAGTAACCTTTATTACAATCTGCTTAAAGTAGGATGGTTAGTTTACTCAGTGCTTGCAACGTGATTTAACACAAGAACTTTTTAACATGGATTATTTGGAATAAAACTTATTCCGCTTTTTCTTTGGCTGGCTCTAACTCTTCAGGGTTTTCGTCCATGCTGGCCGCAGAGTCAGTTCGCGTCTTGTCGACTGGGTACAACCTGAAATGTAAAATTAAAATGTTACCATGTATCAACCTCCTGAGACCCAATGACATCGGCAAAGTTTTTGAATTTAGCACTTACTCTTCAGCAAAAATATTCAGTTATTCCCACCTGTTATGCAGTTGCAGTGCTGTAACAGCAGTGGTAATACACTGGGATTTTTTTCCCACCTGTTACCAGTGGGAACAACTGGGAATTAATACTTCTGGGATTTCCTTTTCCCAGTTACCGCCAAATATTTCAATGGTAACAAGTGGGTAAATATTCCCAGTAGTTAGTAGTTACCACCAAGTACTCTAGCGGTAACGGGCGGGAAAAAAATCCCAGTTGTTACCACTGTCAGGTGGTTGGTAACAGGTGGGAATAACCCAACAAATTCCGATCCAATTTCAAAATATGTAAAAGCAGGTACTGATTTTTTTCATACCTTAGGAGCCAAACCAAATTTTCATGAAACCTTAGGAGGTTAAGAAGCAGGGTGAGATCAATAGACTTGCCATTTCGTACCAAGGCAAGGTTACCGGTGGAGCGACAAAACTGATAATCGTTAGTTGTTCGATGGACGAACGAGGAAGGCGAAACGAAGATGCAGGTGGAGTACACGCATAGTCGCAAGAGTGGCATACAGGTGGAGTACACGCATAGTCGCAAGAGTGGCATAACACATAAAAGTGGCATATAACGCATGTTGAGCCTGTTGAATGATTCTAAAACTTGTTCCGTTTTTTATTACTTATTCATATTATATATCTCTCTTGCTCTTTCTAGAATAGAACCTTCGGAGCGGTAGTTTTACTACCTAACACATCGTCTATGTATGTTGAACTACTTGTTTAACCAAGTTACTTACCAACGCTGGTACAAATACACAAGGAAGACCATGACATCCCTAAATCAAGCCACTCGGTGCACTGTCGGTATGGTGATGATGAACGCAAACACATCGTCTATGTATGTTGAACTACGTGTTTAACCAAGTTACTTACCAACGCTGGTACAAATACACAAGGAAGACCAGGTCATCCCTGAAGCAAGCCACTCGCTGTGAAGTCGGCATGGTGATGATGAACGCAAACACATCCTCAATGAATGTGTTAAACTACAGTCTAAGAATGTAAAGTCGATACTTACCAACGCTGGTACAAATAAACAAGGAAGACCAGGTCATCCCTGAAGCAAGCCACTCGATGCGCCGTCGGCATGGTGATGATGAACGCAAACACATCGTCTATGAACGTGTTGAACGCCTTGTACATGAACGCGCGCCACGGGAGCGCGGCAACGGAGCGGAGGCGGTAGTTCACGAACAGTTGAGGAAGCATGAAGAGGAAACCGAACGCGTATACGCCATTCACGACGCTGTGCAATGCCCAGGAGTACCAACTGAAAAAAGACAAGCATTTTGTTTAGTTTTATAACGAAATTTAACTGAGAAGATTGACCATACACTTTGGCTGGCGAAGTGCCTATTACCCACTCACTTGCTTTCATTTTTGCGATAGACTCTATGTATATGTAAAATAAGAGTGATGCCATGTAACAAAAGCTACATGAAGCAAGCGAGTGGTTAAAAGGCTTGCCGCTATTAGAAGGAATTATTTATCATTATTTGGTTGGGAACAACACAAACTACTTTATATTTTGTTGAATTTGTTTATATTCTATTGACAAATTTTCTTCAATGGCAAGAGGAATATAGGTAACATCGAAATCATTTCAATCGTTGACAAAACCAGTTATGTATAAATAAATTGCTAATAATGTAACAAAATAATCTATTTGTAGGTATTTGTAATTCTTACATGCAGACTTTCCGTAATCAGCAAATGTGGCGAGTATCTTACGCAGGAGACAACAGTCGCCTTAACACGCTTAAACCTAGGTCTGTATTGGACGCTCGATTCCACAATTGATTTTTTGTAAGGAAAGCGATTAACCTTAAATGCTAACACTCTTATTCATAAACCTCTTGTAACTTAACAAGACGCTAAGTATTGTATGTCCCTTTCGTTCTTATCAATATGTCTATAAGAGCGAAAGGGACAAACAATACTTAGCAGATAGGGATACGCGGCCTGGAACCTGGTTTCTCGCTGAGATTTGTATAGTGCTTTTATCAAACTTGATTTGTATTTACAAATTAGGTACTCGCAAAATTCTGTCAACCAACAAGAAGAACCATTTAAAAATTTCGCACCTAGTTTTTAAAAATCTGTTGAGGTTACCTTTTACCCGGTGATATTGACATTAGTTCTAAGGTTGTGTCCATATCACCTAGTGTCACAATATGACGTTTCAAACCAAAATAAAGTTTGTTTGCAGATCTAGAAGTTATATAAATATATGAAAATCTCTTTACATATCATCGCAGCACATGACACTGGATACGTAGTGTTTCCGGGTTTAATTTACAGTAAGTATCAACATTGTGTAGCAAGTTTGAGAATAGATTTACGATACAAGAGCGAAAAAAATGAAGTTCAAAACGAGTGGTGATAAATTAAAGCACGACCGAAGGGAGTGCTTTAAATCGACACGAGTTACGAATCTCGTTTTCACACGTGTATCGTACGACGTTTTGACGTTGTGATGTACTGAAAAACGTCGTAAGACGTTCGAAAGGAAATTCGTTTTTAGATCTTAATTTTTTTCGCGTATCGTAATATACTATTATTCTATAGGTCACTAACCTCTTGTGCGGCTCGTAAAGCAGCGAGTACACCGCCCCCGCAGCACAGAGCGGGTACAACAGCATGGACAGGTACTTCATAGCCTCGGCGTCGGCGGCGGCGGTGCTGCGCTCGGCCGCGTCCGACACGTCGCGCCACACGCGCGGCCGCCAGCCCGACCACGACACTCGCACGTGGAGGATCTTTGTCACCTTCCATAGCTGGAGATGGACAATCAGGTGGTTAGGATGGGTTTTGTTTAGTGATGTGCCGCTACCGATAATCTTCTCAACACAGTATGTATGTTTGAATAGTAAATTTCCCTATAGTAAGATTGAGAATTTACCGGGGACAGCACATCTCTACTAATTATACAGGGTGTTCCACGAGCCACTGAAAACCTTGAACGGGGTGATTTGGTAGGTTAAAATGAATAACTTTTACTATGGAGCTAGCGAAGAAATCTCAAAAAAAAATTTTCATATAAAACGTCGTGATTAATCGGTCAAAATGTATGAAAATTACATTTTTTTTTTAGATTTCGTGATTGGTCCCATATTAAAAGTTGTTCAGTATAGCCTACTAAATCACCCCGTTCAAGGTTTTCAGTGGCTCGTGGAACACCCTGTATTATTGTATAATTTTCAATTACAGAGTTTATTCATAACGATATTATCTCTGGTTGCGATAAATTCGAAGTCAAACTATGTAGGTAACTATGTTATGTATTTTATGTCACGTTACTAACACGACTGCATTTGATTCAGTTGCATATAATATATAACATCGACTGAATATTTTCGAGCAAAAATACGGTATATTCAAATGTTGTTAATGTTACCTTGTCATAATAACAATAATGTAGTGTCTCAAGTGGCTTTCAATATTACGAAGTACGAAATGGTATATAAGACCTATAAGAAGTTACAAAATGTGACTGAACTGGTTTACTGGCTTTGACACTTTACTGTGGCAGCGGAAGATAACTGATGCGTGACGAATGACAAGTCGGTGTAAGAAAACGGGTCTTATGGTGGGTAGGCATGTAGGTCTACATGTTTTCTACATGTGACAGACGCATTAAATTGGAATCACTCATCGTGTACTCGTACTATTTCATCGTTTTATCTCTTGTAACATTGACTTTATGAAAGTAAACAATTACCTATGTAACGTGAATCTTGCTACAAGTTATTTATAGTCACATTTTGTTGATAAAAAGGCGATTCAGGAATTCAAGTTCGGACTCCAGGCAACTTCATAGAGCTACAATTTGCTTTTTTTAACTCAGTTGCATATAGTTGTAGGTATATGTCAAATCTTATAACCAAGATTGTTTCTCAATAATCTAACGGCTGTCTCTTCGATCGTCTCTGTCGAATATTCTATCGAATAGGCAATAACGATAGTAACAGGTAACAGTAGCCTCACGTCAATGACCTAATAATCCAAACCTGAATATCACAAACCTGGCCTGCTACCGCGAACATCGAAGTTCGCAAATTGCGGGGATTTGTCTCTGTCACTCCAACAAAGGCGTCATTAGAGTGACAGAGAAAAATCCCCGCAAAATTTGCGAACTTCGATGTTCGCGGTATCAGTAAAGATCGATCTTCTAATAGAAGATGGTGAATTGCGCTAACTGTGGTTCATTTGATTATCTACGCGCCCCTCTTCCACAAAAAAAAATGCATGAACTAGATCACAGCCGCTAGCAAGCTGGTAACAGTAGCCTCACTTCAATGACTGGGCTGATACCCGCCGGTACCAGCACGGTAGCATCTCCAAAATTATGTATTATTGACATTAGAGACTATACATCTCTGGATTTATAGTATTAATTTAATATTTGAGTTTATTTTAATGTGTTCACCTAGCCTCACCTCAATGGCCACGCTGACACCAGCCGGCACCAGCAGTGAGATGTGCTCATCCAGATCCAGAAAGTTGAAGAATATGACGAGCCGCGAGAAGGCGCGCCACAGAACGGAGCACGACGATAGCGCCTAGGTAGCCATATAGTAGCCTTACCTCAATAACCGTGCTGATACCAGCCGGCACCAGCACCAGTAGTGAGGTGTGCTCATCCAGCAGGTAGAAGAATATGACGAGTTGCGAGAAGGCGCGCTACAGAACGGAGCACGACGATAGCGCCTAGCTAGCAATAGTAGCCTCACCTCTATGACGTCAGCGCCCAGCGAGCGCTAGTTACAGTAGCCTCACCTCAATGACCGCGCTGATACCAGCCGGCACCAGCATTAACAGTGGGGTGTTTTCATCCAGTAGATAGAAGACGATGACGAGCTGCGAGAAGGCGCGCCACAGACCGGAGCACGATACCGCCTAGGTGGCAATATAGTAGCCTCACCTCAATGACCGCGCTGATACCAGCCGGCACCAGCACCAGCAATGGGGTGTTTTTATCCAGCAGGTAGAAAAATATGACGAGCTGCGATGGCTCGCCACGGACCGGAGCACGACGATAGCGCCTAGGTGGCCATATAGTAGCCTAACCTCAATAACCACGCTGATACCAGTCGACACCAGCACTAGCAGTGAGATGTGCTCATCCAGCAGGTAGAAGAATATGTCGAGCTGCGAGAAGGCGCGCCACAGAACGGAGCACGACGATAACACCTAGCTGGCAATAGTAGCCTCACCTCAATGACGTCAGCGCCCAGCGAGCGCTAGTTACAGTAGCCTCACTTCAATGACCGCGCTGATACCAGCCGGCACCAACACCAGCAATGAGGTGTGCTCATCCAGCAGGTAGAAGAATATGACGAGCTGCGAGAAGGCTCGCCACAGAACGGAGCACGATAGCGCCTAGGTGGCAATATAGTAGCCTCACCTCAATGACCGCGCTGATACCAGCCGGCACCAGCACCAGCAATGAGGTGTGCTCATCCAGAAGGTAGAAGAAGATGACGAGTTGCGAGAAGGCGCGCCATAGAACGGAGCACGACGATAGCGCCTAGGTAGCCATATAGTAACCTCACCTCAATAACCGCGCTGATACCAGCCGGCACCAGCACCAGTAGTGAGGTGTGCTCATCCAGAAGGTAGAAGAATATGACGAGCTGCGATGGCTCGCCACAGAACGGAGCACGACGATAACACCTAGTTGGCAATAGTATCCTCACCTCAATGACCGCACTGATACCAGCCGGCACCAACACCAGCAGTGAGGTGTGCTCATCCAGAAGGTAGAAGAATATGACGAGTTGCGAGAAGGCGCGCCACAGAACGGTGCGCGGCGACAATCCGCCTAGCGAGCGCTTTCGACGCCAGAACGACACGTCATTCTTGAATGCCAAGAAGTCGAACAAAAGCTGCAAAGAGATGTATGAATTAGATTCGTAAATTTTTATGCACTTCTAATATATGTGTATATAATAAACTATTTTGAGGGTCTTTATTACTGGTGTATTCGAAAAAAATACAGATTTCTAGGGATGGTCTTGGACTGATGTAGTTGTAATTATGTAGGATGTGGTTTGTGTATAGCTTGATATTGGGACTAACATTACGAAAATTCAGAGAAAAAAATCTCATAACCTTCGCTGTAAAGAAGAGAGATTTGTATGTTTTATGAATCTAATGTAACTACATGCTCCTATTTAGCAAAGAGCTTGTGGGGTAATATCCTACTTTAAAATATCTAATGTTAAAACAGGTGTGGTGTTGATGAATTGAAGATTTCTACAAAAGGGGTCCTTTTCACCTTTGACAATGCATAGTCAAGCCATGAGTAAAAGATGACGTCAAACAAATTTATTTGATCAACTGTTAAAATATTATCTGTTCAAGATACCATTTTGTAATATACTCTTAATAAACATAATATTTTGTATGCAAATAATTTCTGACAATCTGAATAAACATAAGGTAACAACAATATTACTCATGTAGGCACTTAACAACTAGAGACGGGATTTTTTTTGCACTTTCAAATTGCCTCTGTGATTTCTCAATTACCACCTTACATATAAAATATATATACTGATAACAAATAAATAAACAACTTGTTAAAGATGATAAACAACAGGTAGTCTTATTTAGCAATGAAAGAAGTGATATTGGAATTAACTTACATGACAACTGGCAATCAAGAGTGTAGCTGAGAGCAGGTACAAATTGGTATCAGCAAATATACCTTTCACATCATCAACATCTTTGTCACTGAATCCTAGGCTATGGAGCTGTTCTAATGCCAAGCGAACATGTAGCGCCAATCGTAAAACACCATATGATGATGGTGACACAGATACCGTAATGTTCACTTCAGTAGTTGTGCTGTTTAGTGGTTGAAGATTTGAAAGCCGTGATTTAAGAACATTGTGCTGAATTATTGGCAAGAATTTACGGTTGCGTAACCTGTAACGAATACGTGATTAGGATACAATTTAAATAATAATGAATGACCTATAATAGGCAAGGGTTACATCATGCCTATACCGATTTAACATGACTTACAGCCTGGCAAAAAAGAGTAGAAATTAAAAAGTGGCAAGTGTAGTGTCGTCTCGTTTTCTCACGCATATTGATTTGAAAGGGACGCCACTATGATGTTGCTACTTTTTAATTTCTACTCTTTTTTGCCAAGCAGGGTGTACCAATAAAAAACTTTAAATTTTAAATATTAAAATCGGATCCATATAGTTAGGTAGCTATAATTTCAAGCTTTGGAAACTAACCAGGAAGTCTTAACTTAGCTGACTGTAGTACTTTTGTGTCACTACTGCATTTCAGGTACTCACAGTACAGCTTCTTCGAAACCTCTTCCAAACTATCTTTTCCAAACATTTTTTTCTTTTTTTGTATGCAGTTTTCTAAATTATGGGACTGTCGTCAATATATCTGGCTGTTCTTCCCGTGTTCCTTAAAATATCCTTGACTTATGCATAATATCTTTGATATTTTTTGGCATTGATTTCGCTTCATAAAACTATGCCAAAAGAGACTCAAATTTGTATAGGATTAAATAATTGATTAAAGACCCATAGAAAATTCACATAATATGTGACATAATTCCCTTCACAGAGTATAACTGCGCCCAAGGCGGGAGTATATTTAAAGAAACATGGAGATTAACCAGAAATATTGGTCACTTCTGCAGAACATGAAAGAGCTTGGAAAAATAGATTTCTAAGGGTTCTGGGGAACTTGTATTGTGAATACTGAAATTTCAGTAGCAACAAAAAAGGATCAAAGTTAGCTAATTTAAGACCTCCTAGTTAATTACAAAAGCCCGAAATTACAGCTTTTTTAACTATATTGACCCGATTTTTTCATTTGAATTTGCCAGTTTTTTATCGGTACACCTCTTAAGTCATGTCAAATTAGTATAATATGAGAACAGCTCACTGTTCCCAACCTTTGATAATGAATGACACATGAAATCTATGGTTGCATAAAATATTGTTGACAAAATTATTGCTTTCAGATATATTTCATACTCTTAAGTAGTTTTCAGATTCAATCATTACAGTATAACTAAATATTTGACTTTATATACTACCAACCTTATGTAAGAGTACAATTCACCAGGTATTTTGTTAGCTGGAAGATTTAAATTGTCTGTTAAAATAGACAAAGGAGCAATGGTGTTTATATGAGCTATGGGTCTCACATTTTTAATCTTTGGTTTTTTCTCTTCTGTCTGAAAATTAAATAATTATCTATTTATAAGGTTACTCTACATTAGCATCTAAAATAAATAGAATGCCTACCACATTACCATAATAAATTATAAAAAGTTAAAATATTCTTACATTCTTATTCAATAAATTAAATGTGGCAGCCTGCGGTTCAATGAAGGTAATCAATGGCATGGTATGCAAGGTTTCTGTTCTATAGATTTCATCAAACTGCTTGTAGAGATTTCGTTCATCAAGAAGAGCAGCATGCATGAATAATGTGCCATTATTACGTGTTCTGCGAGGAATTTTCAACGTGACATCACTGTGAAAAAAATAATAATGTAGTAACACATGCCATCTACCTTGGATTCCTTAAAATGAGAGAATAAGGCCAGCCAGCAGTCAGCACAACACAGATATATAATAGTAATCTAAAGCAATATATATATAAAGACATAAAAAATCTTCCATGAATTAATGAGGATTTATCTAGTAGCACAAAACAACCGAATAACGATGTTCAGATACTCACATAGATGCCGGATTTCGATAGTCAAAGTTCAATGAAGTATGCACTTTTGTCACCGCTTCTGATACGGGATCGCCATCGTGCGGGTGTTCTCTAACAGAGGTATAAAGTACTAAATGCTGTACTGGATCTGAAGCTAAATAAGAGCTAAAACATCGTTCGCCACGACTACATTCGGGCGGTATAAATATTTCAACTAGAGTCCACATCGTATTTATAACATATCCGGCAAAAATTAAAGTTAATATTAAACTAAATGACATGTACTTCATCACGAAATAATTTAAAAGATTATTATTGTAGAATGTTGTACAAATTAATTTAATTTAGCAGCCTCTCGTTTTCTGTATATAGATAGATTTGTCAAGTTGTCAGTTGACATTTGGTTTGGTTGGTTTGACGTTAAGTTTGACATCTGAAATACGTTCGTATATCAAAAAATAATTAACTAACTAAAATTAATTAAGGTAAGGTATAAATAAGTCATAGGTATACAATGCATGTAAGAAAATGGTTATGATCCATCATTAAATCCAATTTCACATTAATTTCTTATTCAGGAATAGACGAGATACTTAAACAACCCGCATCCAAAAATACTTTTAAAAATAAACTTGTATGTAAAATAGCTAAACTTATTTTACTTTGGCCAATAACAGTATTACAAATCTTGAAAAGCAGTTCCAAACAAAACATGGAGTAATTTGCTTTATGTACTCGAGTAACAGTTGTTTTTGCCTTAGCTGATGTTACGGTCATTTGAATTTTGAAACTGTTTGCAGTTGTGAAACTTAAAAAAATATTATGTACACTCTCTTTTCGTTTCCATATTTTTTAAACAGTAGTAAAATAGTAAAGTAAATTTGGAAATATAATAAGTATCATAAGTATACAACATTCAATTTTTATCTTAGAAAAAAAACAATTACTGTATTTTCCTAATTTTTTCTGATCACATCACAATAATGTTTTTGTGACAAGCAACATTCAACTCGTGTATGTGCATGGACGACAAACGTAGGAACGTAATAAATCGGTGTCTCCT
>JALPQI010013941.1:0-35573 GCA_025490895.1 Thaumatotibia leucotreta
AATCGATGTATCGGGATCCCAGAGGTTCTTATTAACAAACTGCAAAAAAGGCCGCCTGTTCAATTTCCGTTTCGATATTGTCCGTCATAAAAATCGGTGGTAATCTGAAGTTCTGACTGATCTGTTCATAATAATGAAGCAGAAGTCAATTTTGCAACAAACGGTAACAATATTGACTTTCTTCAAATGTTAATCAGCTTGGCTAATTATGGTCATCTTTGTAAGGCCTGGGAAACGACAAATGATAGTTTATCATCAAAACATCAATCACCTATGTGAGTGTGTAGTAAACTTTTAATGATAAAAAACATTTGTCGGTTACCAGATGGTAAAGATGATAGCGGATTTTGATAATAATCGATATCTGAAATGTCAAAACGTTTCGAGTAATGAATTTGAGGTCGAATTTGCACAAAATGGTCGGCACCTTGAATTTATTTAGTTTGAATCCGACCTTAATAAAAATCGGTATCTTAGGATCCAAGGGGGTTTTCATAACGATTTTGAGGTAGGTACAAAAAGTGAGAAGCTATCACATCTAACATTTCTAGAACTTTGATTTAATATTGATAAAAATCGATACCGAGAAGATGAAAAGTTCTTCATATGGAATTTGAAGTCAAAATTGCAAGAAAAGTTCGCTTCTTGAATTTAGGTCTTAAGTTTAATACGACCGTGATAAAAATTGATAGAACGCGGCCGAACCGCGGGTAAAAGCACCATCCGCCACACTTAAATCGGTTAAGGCAAACGCAAGATAATCGCGGGAAAACATTAACACGCAGTGAATAGATATTAGAACGCGGGCGAAGCCGCGGGTAACTGCTAGTATTCTATAAATGTATTCAAGATAAAATAAAGTGCACAAAACCACGATTACCCGAAAGTACGGAATAGCGCCTTTTGTTATTCGTCGTCTGCCTTTGCTGGTAGTATAAATATGTTCCGGTATAAAATGTATGGAACATATTCTACTATGTTTGGTAGATGTCCACTCTGGGTATTTTCTTTGCTTGCGTACGACTGCGAGCCACTTATCTTTCCATATTTCGTCGGCAGGAAATCTGCAGTGTTATTCACTAAGGAAACCGCCTTGCTGTCAGCGCTGTGTCAGTGCTGCGGCAGCGTCGAGCCTAAAAATGGTATTCACTAATGTACTTTAAACGACACTAAGTAGTGCTCGGCGACGAATGCGGCGTGAGCTGGAACTACATTGCGTCGAAAGTTCGACGTTTAATGTATGAACTTCGTATTCTCTAACGAAAAACAGCGACGAATTCGCCCACAAGCTCGCTCACAGCCTCGATTCCTAATGTCAAATCAAACAGCTAGGATTTTAGACAAGGCTGTCTCGACATCGAGCTCGTTGACGAACGCAGCGTCGAATGTGTCAATAAGAGAATAGCATAGCTGTACGTGTATTAAATTGTTATGCTACAACCAAACCGAAACATACGTATGAGCTATTAATTTTATGTATTTATAAAATAAATATTGCAAAATAGACTTTGTTGTTACATTTGTTTTACTAGGAGCGCAGGAACTAAAAATACATGTTGATCAAGATTTATTTGCTGTCGTTATTGCGTGACGATGTACGTGTTGCTCTCGTATATATTAGATATATATCTGTTTCTCTCACTCAAAAACAAGATTCATTTAAAATTTGAATTGCCTAAAAATATATTATTAAATTATAAACAGTACTTACGCATGAAAAGTGATTCCGTGAGTTTTGTTTTTATGCTTTGAGCTGTTAAAGCACTGAAAAAAGGCACAGCACGACATGATTATCGCTTTTAAGCCAATATTCGTTACATAGATTTTGGATCTTGACAAGCTGTTGACACATGGGCTGCCATCACACGACTAATTCAAAACAGGTCCCGGGACCTGTATTCGATGGCACACTTTCGTGCGCCTGGTACCATATCTACCCCTTTTACTTAAATCAATGTTTAAAGCAGTAACTTCGATGACTAAGGTTTAAGGTTAGGATGAGTAAGGTTTTTCATCCCCGAATGATATATAACTGTCAGATAAATGTTAGCTGTCCTTTTCTTGTATATGCCTGGGGAAAAGGATAGTGATAATTCTATCTGACGGATATAGGTATTTATCGGTGGATTGTGAAACAGGCCGTAAAGGTATTTAAGCTCTGAAATGGAATTCGAGATCAAAAATGTAAACAATCTATGACAATGACATGACGTTACAAAGTCAATGTTAAAGTGACATTCCAGGGGTATAAAACGTTTTATATCGAATGTAGTTTTTAACACCTTTGTAAATTAACGTTGCATTTTGAGATTGTTTTTTTATTTCATTATATTGACACTTACAACTATCAAAATAGGTACTAAACCTAAGACAATGTTTTATGTGTAGATGTAGATACGCGAAAGTCAAAGTATGTTCGATACACAAAGTATCACAATCGTTAACATATTTTTGGATATGACAATAAAAAACATACGTCTGAGTGTCCACGGTTCCTGATTACAAAACATTTGCTAGAATGATGTAAATAATCAACAGAATCAATGTTTGAAAACGAATGTCGTGTTACTTTAATCTTTAGGATAGTCGGGGAACGAATTCCAGTCTTCATCTATAGTTACGATCGAATCCATTTCGATTGAATTTGTAGGTAAAAATACTTTAGGAGTTTTTAAATCAGTCATTTGGAGCACCCTCTTGTTTTGATTTTTGAAGTACATAGTTATAAATGCGAACCCTCTTAAATGGTTCTTAGTGTAGTGACCGTATTGAATTACGAATAAACTAGTTATTGTTATAACTGCGAACCAAATGTTTAAGATTTCTTATAATTGCCAGTAGTATAAATTAAACACCTCACATTTTATTAAACGTAGCGAAATATATCATTAAAAAAATGACATACCTATGTTGCTTAATGTTTTGTATTAAAAATTTGTAAAATATTTGTAAATTCTACATACCGTCAGTGACTGTAAATACGCATTTTTTATAAGTATTTTAATGATTTTAGATTACCCACTTCCCGTGATTATTTTTTTGTGGTGGTATCCCATTTGTTTACATTTTTGATCTCCAATTCGATTTCACACCTTAGTGGATTTTAAATAGTGTTCGTCCTGGTCTGGATGCTTAGCCAAGTTGCCAATCGCTAACGCTTAGCAGCGTATCGTAGTTTTCCCTCTCTGTCAATCTTTCTTATGAGTGCGACAAAGACAGTTCGCTGCCTTTCGTTTACGATTGACGATTAAGCGTTGGCGATTGGCAACTTGCCTAAGCACCCTGGTTTCATTTTTCCTCCTCAAGAAAGTTAATTTTTAAAACAAGTTTGAATAGCTGATTGTTCATTGTTCTTAGTGGAATATCCAGCGGATTTCAGGTATTTTTTGTCAACTTGGTGACTAATACAGGGTCAATTAAAACAATACCTGCACCATGACTTTACTGTGGCCGTAAATGGCCGCGTTTGCATAACTTACTTTCTATGATGTTTGCTCAGGCGATGTTCTATCGGGTAAAACCGTCTTGTCATTTTTGAGAATTTTATTATGAGAGATGAGACAATGAGCAGGGCAATAGGGCAATAAGATCAAAGCAGCGTAGGTATACTTACTTACTGGCTTGGCTCAGTGACCCAAAGAGGATCTTGGCCTCCGAAACGAGAGCACGCCACTTGTCTTGATCCAGCGCGATTTCCCGCCATAAATCAGCATGGAGTTGATGCAGGTCTGCCTCAACTACGTCGCACCAGCGGTAGGTAGGTACCTCACACGCCCTACCGGTCGACGTCCGGTTGGCCTCCCGAAGTAAACTTTTGTGACTGCCCGATCCTCTCCCATTCTAAGTAAGTAAGTGACCGAGCCAACGAAGTCTGTAAGATTTATTTCCGCCCAATATGTTGGGTTCGGCAATCAATTCCTCGATCTCGGTATTCTTCCGGATCCTCCAGGTATCATGGTCTCTTCTAACAGTACAGGTACACGTATTTGGGTTATTGCCCTATACTTAAATCCGGACAAAATGTTATAAGCCGGACTTATTAACATTGTTTTACCACCTTAAGCAACCAACAGTTAAATACTATATATAGGATATGATGTAGGTAAAATCGTGCTACTAAAACACACGTTCACGTCTCTAATCAATATTATATACCTATAGGTACCTAGGTACTTATCCTACTATTTATTCAGGTTTTTCCAAAAGCCTGATGTCTATAGGTGTATAATAGACGACATAGACGTACATATACCATAAGGCGTTGGACGTTATTACTGATAAATAAGTAAGTGGAAATTGTGACGTTGCCGTACTAGTGCTAGAGATTAAGTAAATCTAGTAAATAGATGAGCTTTTTCACTATTAGGGATACTCAATGAATGTGAAATTAAAAAACCATGATTATGGTCAGATTTGTAACGACAATTAAGCACTAAATTTCAGTAAAAAATTGGTAATAATTTCATAGATTATAACTTATAAGCGATATTACAAGAAATAAGTACATGGTGTATAGGTACACAATACTACTACTATCACTAGAAGGTCGCGTAATTTGCGTACCTACACCTATATATTTTTTGCAATTTCCGCTTATATAATCATCTACATCTTCTTGACCTTCTTGTATGACCTTGACTACCTAATAGTAAAATAGATTTAGGAAATAACGACGTATTTTTTCGAAACTTAGTGACTAAGAGACAGTTCCGTGTTTTGGTTAAATTCTTGTTTTTATGTATCTAAATATCGTTTTTATAGTCGCTAGAATCCGGATTTGAATACAACATATATTGCAGTAATATGTTTTTATAGTTACCTATAGGGCTTGCAATTCGAATAGAATGGTCGAAAAATTCAAGTATTCGGGCGATTTTAGTATTAGAATAGGACATGAAGGTATTCATATATTCGAATATTCTTTATAACTCAAAAATATTAAATTTTGTGACCATAGCAACAACATAGGTACGTTTTACTTCGCATTCCGCATCAACCCATCATAAAAAACTAATTTGGGAACTTTTTCCAAGTTTCGCGACATGTGTACTGGAATACTCTATTCCACCTCCGGCGTTGGTATACCCGGTAGGCTGTATCTTTGGTATATGACATCTAATATTTAAATTTATAGCGTTTCAGTAAAGCACCATTAGGATTTAGTTAGGCTAGCGCTCCATTGTAGCACGGTGTATAAGTAGTTAGGTACCCTAAATGTAAGATCATGAGGTAAAATTAAAAACGACCAATCCTAAAAAAAAACAAAATTAGGCATTTTATTTTCCATCTATGAGTATTCAGTATTCTTGGTCTGTTTACTTACCATTATTGAGAATCATTGCGTCATAGTCATAGTACACATCGTGTCAATAAAAGGGTGACCATGTCAGCAATATGCTTTAAAGAAAATGCTGCGACATTAAAGTGCACACCACACACGCAAATCAACATACATGTATGGACGATAATGATATGCCAATCTCCAAAATAAGTCCCGACGACACAATTTCTACATAAGCTTGTCATTCTAGTGTCAGATTTTAATACCAGTTCATATCAGTAGGATAACCATATTTTCGCTCAGGAATAAAATAATCTCAAAAAATCTATCCGGTAGTTTTTATCGATGAATTACCAGTAAACTGCTGGCCGGAATTAACCTCCTGAGTCCTGCATAAAAAATGAGTACACTCGCATAAAAACCGAGAGTCCTTTATAACACTATCAGCGTAAAGTCCTGGGTAAAAATCGAGTACGCTCGCATAAAAGCCGAGAGTCCTTTATAACACCATCAGTGTCGAGTCCTGAACTTTCTGCCGCTTATTTTAAGGTTTAAAATGAGTATGTCAGATTTTTGTTGGAACAAAGTTGGTTATATACTCTAAGAGGTATACTTTAAGCATGATTTATTTTACAAATTATTTGGGCGTTATAAAGGCCTCCCGGCTTTTATGTGACTAAGATTTTATAATAAATATGGCGAATACGAGTAATTTTGTATGAAATCTGGTGTATCTTTAAAAAATAAAATAAAATATAAGGAATTGTCAAAATGCAATAATTTTTAAAAATAACAAAAAATGTAGAACCATTCTGTTATTAAAACATTAAAATCTTTCTTTTTAAATCTAGTTAAATACAAAACTGTTGTAGTTAAATCAGTCTACTTCTCACATCATAATAGAATCCTCATAAAGTAACTTACTTAAGTATTTTAACAACAATTGTAATAAACCTTCTGTAATATTATATAACTAATTAAGAAATTTTAATCTACGTATTTCAAGAAGTGTGAGGACTTAATGATGCTATGAACAAAGTCCGAGAGGGCTTTACAAAGGTCAAATTAATTTAACACGTAATTGTACTTTAAACATCATATTTACAATAAAACTAGTAATTACATTATAATAAACTTGTAAAATACTCATTGAATACATAAAAAAGCAGACAAAAACAAACAGGTTTAAGCGAAAAAATAAGATTGAACTCATTTCCATCTGCGTGACGTGACATCTTGCCGGACTTTTGACGTCACACTTAATGGAATATTCTTGTTTACTGGGCAATGGCCTTTGCTAAATAGAGATAGGTATATTTCTGATTGGATGACAACCATTGAATCTCAAAATCTCGCCAATATCGCCTGATTTTAAGCGCGAAACGTTAAGGCCTTTATAACGGTCAATCGGCGTTTATTGACAACTTTAGTTTTTAGCGCTCGGTCTTTGCACATGTCATGATTTTGGCCGTTATAACGGACTCTGGGACTTTATTGATAACTTAATGTATTTAGCGCTCGGCTTTTACACATGGCATGATTTTGGCCTTTATAACGGACTCAGGGACTCAGGAGGTTAAAGCACGTTTCGGTCTTGTTCGTGATCAAATTCGCTAGTCAGCAAAGATGATCAGCATGTCCATTCGCTCGTAACGCTCAGTCTACGCAAGGTCATTGACCGCATGCTGGCGCAACACTAGCCGCAATTACATCAGCCGACCTTTCTACACGGAACAATAGCTTACTGCAGTACAATTCAGGCATTTCCTGAAGTATTTTTTAATTACTAAAACCGGAGTTAATGTTGTATTGTCTATAGATACAATGCCTAGATTAACTCACCTGTTATAAAACTAGATATGGCTGTTAAAGAGATAGTTAAATGTGAGAATTTAAATTAAAATAGAACATAAATTGCAAATTGATAATTAGCGAACAATTTATTGTAATGTGGTGTAAGAGTATAACTTTTTTACGTATTTTTTTTACATTACTTAGAAATGTTTATATAAAGGAAAAAACAGATACATAATGAACAAAAATACGAGTACTTTAATCATTCAAAGTTGCTTCGTGTAGGTTCAAATTTGCCCTGTTTATTTTCCGGGACTGTCCCGTCAGCCCCGCGTTGTGGTCACCCTACTACACATGTAGCGTCCAATTCTGATCGTGCGGCATCAAAACAGTCTCCGCTAGCAACTGGCATGAATCAGCACTTGTTTATGTTTACGGTGCAGTGCCCTCACCGGGCCGTCGCTCGGCGTTTCGAAACTGTGTCACTTTACACCTGTCACTGTGATGGGTGAACATTTTATTTTAATTTAACCATTCAATTATAACGGCATACCTAAATCAAAATTTCTATTGAGTACAATTTATTAATTTATCCTAAGGTAAAATAAAATATCCAGTGCTCAACGCTAATTGGCACTTAATGACAAAATTGAAATTAGAATACGTATCAGGGCATTTTCACTTCTATTCTAGGGACACCCAATAACTTAGCTCTCACAAAAAAGTTAACTTCGATGTCAGCTTTGTAACGACAATTAAGCATGAAATATTTACGTAAATCCACTTTATTCATGTTTTTTTATTGCATAAACGCGTATTATTTCTGGATTATATGATCATAAAAATTTTGGTTTTAAAATTTAGCCTTGATAAATTTATAACTTAGATATTTAATATTTTCTTCGGTTACCGCGAGAATTACACAGATTAGATATTTACCTAACGTACCCATGTCCAATACTATAGTGCAACGTCGACATTAGAGTCTAGCTAATAATGAAATATTGCCCCAACTTTTGGCGGGAAATTCAAAAAATCTGGGGCTTGTCACACATCCAGCCCTAGATTTTTTGAATTTCCCGCGAAAAGTTAGGGCAATATTTCATTAGCCAGACTCTAGTATTTCTACACAGTAATGTCACTAATTTGAACTTGGAATTAGCGACACGGTTATACATATAAACACGGTTAAAATTTGATCGATAAAAAATGAAATCGTAAATTTTACAAGAACCTGTGTGTGACCTTGCCTTAAAACTCTTAAGTGTGCAACTGTGCATTAATGGCATGCATGAGATGCATGAAGTTGTACTGACAAGAGCTAAATCTGACTCAAGAATGTAGCAGAAGGTAACCTATGAAGGTAACACGATTTTGCCTACTTATCGTCCCGGGCAGATAACAAATTCTGACATCTATTAAGTCAGGCCCAACTCAACGTATTTGCTAACCTAAGGGCTGATTTTTCCCCAGTTAAAACCATCCATTAGTTAAAATTATTACCATTCTTATCTAAGATCATCAGTCAAAAAGGGAAAGAGCTAACATTTATTTGACAGATACTGTTAACTGGAGATTTAAGTAATTTTTAAGGCACAATACTAGTTTGCGTATTGAATTGAACATTCTACCTATAACTAAGCCGCAGCACATGTAGGTACCTATACTGTGTAATATTCGATCGACAAAATAACAGTGACTCAAAAAATTTAAAATTGTCAGTTTTCACTAAAAATCTAGGTTTATTTTAATTATTTATCACGAAATTGCCATAAATGCCATAATAGTAAAGTTATAGTAGCTATATACGTCACCACAAATGAAAGCTTTCGCAAGTCAAGTTCGGGTTTAGATAAATTAGATAGGTGTGATGTAATTTTATCAACACTACGCGCTACATATTTCGGAGATCCTAGGTCTCCATCACTTATGTTACCTACTTACCTACCTATATCATATTTTTTACCAATTCTGTAGGTCTGCTAAATTTAAACATACCTACTGCATTCATAGGACGCTCTGTACTTTGCTTTGACGTAGTGACATACAATTTATCTGATTTTCGCCACACGTTTGGTAAAGCCCCGAACACATTCGAATAACTTACGCTTTAAATTGATAAATAAAGTATCTTGGTTTGACGTATTTGCTCTTCTTGTAAGCGACAGATCTTTTTCCTCGTATTTTGCACAATCACTTGCTCGTGGCGTCTACCTCATTACCTCAAAGTGTGGCCTCGCAACTTTTTTATCTTTACTGCAGTGGTTAAACCTAGACAAAAAAGTGGGCAAAAACGTATAGTGCAATATTACTGTGAACTTACATCAACTTGTGCGCAGCGAGCCCATCTATCATTATCTTACCATCATTAATGTCGCAATTCCCCTAGAATTAAATTATTATTGAAAGGAATACAATAAAAATACTGCTTATTATTTAAATCGCTGATAATAAATAACACGCGAACTAAAATCAAAACGTGACCCAATCAGATAAAACATCTAGTCTAGGCCACTGGGTTCAGTGTATGCTGACAACATTTGGCTCACAACCCGACTTAAAAATAGCAAGTACAAAAGTCACTGCAATCCATCGTGCATTCCAAGCAACACGATCCCCGACAACCCACACAACAACAAACTCGTTAACCGATATTCAGATAAGATGCGTCTTCATTGACGATATCAAGGTCACCAGTTGAAATTACTCCTAACGGACGCAGCAATGAAACTTTCAGACACAGACCACGTTTATTGACGCACGTCTCATAGTCACGCACGTGAATGATGTAATATCTCGCAGACTTACACCAGACGAATTCTTGTAAGTGTTTCTGCTTTAACAGATTAAGTAAAAAATGCAATGAAAAATGTTACGCTGCAATGGGGACCTTCGATTGAAAATGCATTGGCCGAGGAAGAGGAAACTGTTAATGGCTGTAATAAAGCTATATTATTTAAAGTGTTTTGTAATAATTAAAATAGTACCTACATTACGACACAATTGCGAAAAACATGAAATTCGAAACGAGTGGCGATGTTTTAAAACACTCCCTAGTGTTTTAAATCGACACGAGTTACGAATTTCGTTTTTGCACGTGTCTTGTACGACGTTTTTTAGTGCAGATGGCCCTCCGAAGTTTTGGACCTAACGTAAAATGACACACTTCTCGCACTAGAGCCTAAAAAAGGCACCATCTGTACTAAAAAAACAATTTTACAAGTTTTTACCCAAGTGGAACTTGCCGTGTGGTGACGGCAGTAAGAATACATTTGTCACCACCCCAACTCCTCCTGCGGGTGTCGTAAGAGTCGACTAAGGGATTGAAGTGTCACTGACCATTTTACAAGATTGATGATGGGCAGCAGCGTCATCATAGTGGACACATGCAGACACTGCGATCGCCAATCCGCTTGCCCAGCGTGGCGATTATGGGCATTTACCTCCTAATGCGTCTAAACGCATAGTTAATAGGAGAGGCCTACGTCCAGCAGTGGACTAACATAGGCTGATGATGATGACCCAAGTGGAACAAACAGGTATAAGTATTGATTTGATAATTTATTTTCAATTTCGGTAGATTACAAACTACTTATATGTATGTAAAGAATTAAAAAGTTACAGAAAAAAACAATCGTATACTAGTTGTCAATACCAGTCATACATAAGAAATGACAACTTTGTATGAAGCAATAATTATCATCAAGAACAATAATTGCTGTAAAAAGTTAAAAACGTATTCATAATGCCTTACAGAACTGAGCTGATTTCAATTCATTGCGTTTTTTTTAATCTTCATTATCACAAACAAGCCAATTAGTAACCGATATCCCGCCATCATTAGAGCATGCAACATTTCAGCGGATTCCGCCAGACTGATCTGAATTTCATGTACCAGTTCTAAAATGGCTTATAAGACTTGGACTGATATACACACATAGGTCGCTTATATTTCAAGAGTGCGTAATGTTTTTCATAGTAGTGAGCAAATCGGCCAAGGCTTTGTAGAGGTCACTAGCACGTTACTAATTGTAGCTATCTAACGGATTCTTCGCATCACTTATGTGATGAATTGATGATTAAATACCTACCTACTGAATATCAACTCGTGAACGCCAGTGGATCCCTGGACGTTTCGAATGATTGCACCTATCTACAAAAATCTGTCAGATGTAACGAAAATTCTGGTGATTTGTTTAGTTTATTCAACGTCGTTTGTGATCAGGGAAAAATAGGTATTTTTTTGCCAACAAACAGACCCTCAATAGAATTTTTATTCACCTTACCTTAGAGGATTGCTTGTCATTATTTTTGAGGTATTCGTCAGTTTATATGATAGGTATTATAGCTGTTGAGTATTCATATATTATAGGTACTCACTCTGCTACCTAACTTGAGGCTAAAATCTGCTGTTCAAAAAATTGATGTTCTATTGAAACAAAAAATCCTGCTCTGTCATATTGCTGTTGATACAAATCGTACCTACCAATTGCTTATTTCGATGGGCAGCAGGAAGCTAGAGGTTAAAAATAAATATATAAATCCGCATTTATGAAATAATTTGGATGATACATCACTATCGCTTGCCCAGCGTGGCGATACACTGAAAAAAATATTTAACTGAACTACTTTGGCTATTTCATCATTAACCATAATTCGGTATGGCGTTACTAAAGTTAATTTCTATTAACAAACAGGTTTGCGTATTAAAAACCAAACGGATAATGTTATTCTAAGTTGGGCTATTCGTAAATAAATGCTTGTATACGTCTTACATTAAAACAGTAAACAAATTCAAGTGTTCACATGTAAATAAACCGCTTGGTCTAATTTAAGAGTAAGCATTGACAATATGCAACAAAAACCAAGTCCTAGCTTCTAACAAAGACGATGTTATTATCCATAACATAAAATTGTTTAGATTTAACTCAACAATGATTTGCTATTATAATACATAGTTTTGTTACATATAACCAGTTTTGTCTAGTAGAGTAAAACCAAATACGGGTTTGCTACTCTAGCAGACCATTCGCTTTATCTAAACAAATAAAATACAATGTGTAACCAAACGTACTTCATTATATAGACAATACTTAGCATAGAAATAACCAAACGCTTTTTTTGCGTTGCGTATGACGTATGTATGTCAAGTTACTTGAATATTCCAAAATGGAAGTTGTACCTCCACCAGCAGACACCCTTGGAGACTACCTTCGGGAATGGGGATTAGAAGGTTACATAAGGACATTTCAAAACATGTCATGTCTTTGTAAACCAAATAATTTTAATTTCTTCATTTTCCTTGTAATCAAAGAGACTCTGAAGCTAATGTATCAAGCAAAATAATGGAATTACTCGTAAAATAATTTAGAAAAATAAATTGGTTTACAAAGATACTTTGTGCAATGAAAACCTATAAAGTGATGCAAAAAGTACTGTTGCTCGCGATTGTATTATTGATTGATTGATTATTTTGATTACTATACCGTTCTTATAAATTACTATGAATGTTTCTATTATTTGAATGTTTCTATTATTACAATTAATAAAGTTAATTAAAATGCTCGTTTAGTGTTACTTATTTTTGGGTAATCCTCGATGTGGCTTATACACCCTACTTGTAATTAAATGAGTTGTAAATAGGGCTCACTGCCTGTATAAATTCCAGTACGTCTCATCACCCAGGGGATAAGAAAGGTGACGATGAGACGTACTGGATTTTATACAGGCAGTGAGCCCTATTTACAACTCATTTGATATTTGTCTGTATATGAACCACGTATTTTTGTCATGTATATATAACCTATTCATTTGGTTAGAAGTAGGCAAACTATTTGGTCAAAATAATATAAACATTTGGCTGTATATGAACAACGTATTTTTGTCGTGTATAACCTATTCGTTTGGTTACATGCAGGCAAATAATTTGGTTAAATATAATGAAACAAATTGCTTAAAATAATACTCTAAATTGGTTATAGGTAACAAAAAAGTTATGTTAAACATTACTGAGCCAGTTGGTTTTGGCGTAGCAGAAAATTTGATTAAAGTAAGTTGTGAATTCAGTAAGATTTTGACAAACAGTAAATTTGTTATCAACATACAGCACGTCTACAATAACTGAATTGTAAACTAAATATAACTGAACTTATGGTAATATACAACAGACAGTTTTCACACGATATAACTAATATTGTTTAGCAATACGCAACATCAATTGTTTAGTAGAAAATTAACCGAACTGATTTTGGTAAGATATTGCCTTACTTCGCTCGTCACTTTTTTTAAGTTACAGGTTGACGAAAGTTCGGTTACCATTAACAAATTATTTTTTTCAGTGTATACGGGCATTTATCTCCCAATGCGTCTAATACGCATAGTTAATAGGAGAGGCCTACGTCCAGTAGTGGTCTATCATAGGCTGATGATGATTATCACTCTGTATTCAATTATTCAAAGTAATGGTGAAGAGGTACTCGAATTACTATCTGCTTTATATTTGCCGATTAACATGATTTAAGAATTAGAAATTGCGTATCTGCCATTTAGATCACTGGCTCATCCGTCAATTCGAATGAGCATTCAGTTCAACACTAATTTATATCAATTAAAAACTTTTCTCGGTTCTAGTCACCGGCGAAGTGTCAACCTAATCGGGGCATTGAAAGTAAAATGTTTTTTATGAATGTTCGGAGTATTTAGCATATAAAATATGAATTAAATATCCATCTATGGCCAAAAAACATCAGAAGCAATTATTGTTATCTTGATCATGGGATAACGGAAGTAAAAAATGGTAGGTACCTACTTTATTAGATCATATCGCTATTCTGTTACATTGCGCTTGTATAAGATCTGGCAGCTACCTACTTGCTTCCTACTCACAGTCATCTTTGACCTTACAACCGCATCTATATACAAATACGAGTAGCAGCGTTTTATGATGTTGTGTAGTATTGATTGAGATCTCTAACCTAATTGGGGTTGAAACTTTGGAGCCATGGGATGGGGCCAAGTGCGCGTCGCCTCTATCAAGGCCCGGCCACGACATTGGTCTAAAAGGCGACCGGCTTAGCGGCAAACCATACGTGCGAGAGGGAGTTCCCAGCTCGCCGCTAGTCGCCTTAGACCAATGTCGTGGCTGGGCCTTAAGGACATTTCCAAGCGCCTTATCATAGAGGCATCGGGTGATCAGAAGACTGGCCAGTATTTCGCACAAAGACTTAGCATAGCAGTCTAGCGCGGAAATGCGGCCAGCCTTCTGGGCACTCTACCTCCCCAGCGGGACCTGGGATGATTTCTTATCTATAATTTATTTTATGGTCTTTATTTTGATGTAATTTATTTCTTGTGTTTTTTAAATAAAATCATAATTTATGACCTAATTAAAGGGAAAATTAAAAATCCACTTTCAACATGTAACTGTGCTACGGAAACCTTCGCGTAGGTAGCTTAGTTATTTTCAAATGGTACAAAATAAAAGGTCGTTACGTTAAGCGGATCTACTCTTGCCTTAAAATCGTCATCACAAGCATGATGTGGCTTAATACAATAAGTTATACTCGGTCCAGCAATACTCCTAATGTGCCGAAAATGTTTTTTATGGAATAGGAGGCAAGCGGGCAGACATATCGCCCGATGGTAAACAATCACCGTCGTCCATGGACACCCGCAACGCCCGTGGTATTACAAGTGCATTGCCGAACTTTAAGATGAGAAATAACGCTTTTTTCTTGAAAGTTTGAAGATCGTAACGGTCCGGAAACACCCCAGGCGACAAATCATTCCAGAGTGTAGCTATGCGTAGCAGGAAATTTCTAGAAATACGCTCGATTGAGGACTACTAAACTTATAAATGGTGAGGATGGAAATGAAATGATAGGAGAGGCCTACAACTACATCCAACTGTGGACTAAGATAGGCTAATGATGTGAGGTGATGTGATGGATGTTTCTGATATATTTATTATGTTAGAGGTACCTGTTACTTAGTAGTAACAATCCAATGGGAATTATAATTTAAGACTTTATATTACGAGATGATATGAGATATATAGGTACTTTCGCAAAATAGGAGTATAACAGTTATAACCACTATTGTCACGTTATAGTGTACATAACGTTATTTATTGTAATGCGAATCTATAAATCACTCCAGTAATATTTATTGTCCACGTGTAGGTATGTAGACAATATAGACTACATAAAGAAGCTTATAGATAAACGAAACCATTGTCCAAAGAAAATGTTTATTGGGTATACATAGTATGTATCCTTTGCTATTGTTATACATAAGTTACATAATATATATCATCATTGCGTCAATTGTTCTCATCTCCCCGTAGAATAAGCTATTTAAGGTAAACGTTCCGGTGGTCGACATGCTAAAACTTTACGAACTAATATTAGGTACCTACACTACCTACCTAAATTAGGTACTCGTAATTAAAAATAGCCAAATACCTACACGTACCTACATATCTCTATCTAAACCTTGAACTACCTACAAGAGATGTAAAAGTCTCGAGCTGTAAGGATTGCTGAAAAAAAAAGGACAATTAAATACAGGATTTTGAAATCACTTCATTATAAAAATATTCATCTGAAGAGACGAGACTACAAGACGGAGGACTATAGTATGAAGTCGTAACGGAAGACAACATGGGAAATACCGTAAAAAGTGAACGGACGGGCATGATACAACAGACAATGAGAGTAAATCATATAACCAGTCGTCGTAGCTCCCAATAAGGCATTTAATCCAACTAAAAACAACAGGACTAAGTGCATTTAGCGGTTTGTATAAGACATTTTATATTCCGTATCTAATATCGTTCATGAGAATTTTGTGCCCTGCCTACTCACCTATATGTACAGTGTACATATAGGTGAGTAGGCAGGGTACTTTCGTGTACATTTCGTGTAGGTACTTCAATTGGTACTTTATTTACTTAAATCTTTCTTCGGTGATGTAGAGCTCTATTAGGTACTATATAAAGAATATACATACTACTACTATACGGTACTATGTATATAGAGTACCTAATCGAGCTAGGCACTCGCCTAGCTACGAGTATGATATCACTCGTACATCGAAATTCCAAGAGACACGAAAATAATGTACCTACAGAAATTTTCACGTGACTTATCGTTCGATAGTCTTATTTTTATTTCTTAAAAATTCTGATTTATCGGTGTACGATTGTCATCTTGTCAACTAGATCGAATTTCCTGATTCCGCAAACTGACAATCCGGACATGTCGGAAGTATAGTATAGGACCAAGTATGGTTCATGTATCACATATCACACAATACCTACAATTAAAAAACTGTATGATGCAACTGCAACATGCGGAAACAAACTACGAGTATACAGGGTGTAATCGTAAAGTGTTGCCAGGCCATAATTCCGTAAATATAGCAGATACCAGAAAACTTCTAGCTGATATCGAAAGTACGTTACCCAATGAGTGAAATTACATTAATAACTTTTTTAAAATAAAATCAGAAATATCTCAAATATTAACTTCAAACCCTTCCATACATTTAGTACGTAACCGTTCATTCAAAGAGTAGTTTAATACGAATATTTTTTTATTTAGGAATAAATGTTCGATTAATTATTTCATAAACGGTAGTATTATTATTTTATTACAATGTATTCGTACAAATAACGAATCTCTAACAGTTTTATCTGTTATGACACCCGACATTTTTTAAGGCTAGTCGTCATGCTAAATGTATGGGAGCGTTTAAACTTAGTATTTTTAATATTACTCCATCTATTTAGAAAAAGTTATTAATGCAATTTTACTCGTTGGGTAATGCACTTTCGATATCAGTTGGAAGTTTATTGATATCTGTTATATTTACGGAATTATGGTCTTATAAGTGTGGCCACACTTAACGATTACACCCTGTATACCTCTGTGATCTGTCTTAACTACTTACCTACATTATACCTACCCTTTTTTATAACGTGGTGAAAAATAGGTAGGTGCTTGTATTTACGGTAAGAAAATACATTGTTTATACATAAAATAATTGTTATTACATTTATGATTTAATTTGCTCTTACGAACATCTAAAATTAACAATAAGTAGGTAATTAGGGTTTATTACCGGCATTAGTAGTCACGCTAGAAAAATTGTCGGTACATTTCAAAGACGATAAAAAGTTAATCGGAACCCTTGAGCGATTGGGTCAGTACTTAATTGATCTAACTACCAAATAGAAATTAGGACAAAACACTTAATCCTTGGGGTCAACTTCATGGCTAGCTCTAGGTTTCATAGCTACCTACTGGGTACCTACCTATTAGTGCCGACAACTCTCGCCACGCCCTGCTTCAAGGGATTGCTCTGGACTTGCCCTTTTCCTTCCCAAGTCGCAAGCCACAAGACTAACCGCGTGAGTAACTATACCGCCAGTGTCTGCTATGCCCATACCCCTAGAAAGATCCCCCCCCCCCCCTCTCCCCCCTAGGTCCCACAAGTCGCAGATAGTCCACCTCGACCACAAAGCCAAAATGGCCATCATGAAGAAAGAAGAAGATGTAATGCCGCGCCGAGTAGTAGGTACGGTACAGCTTGGCAAAAAAGAGTAGAAATTAAAAAGTAGCAACATCGTAGTGTCGTCCCTTTCAAATCAATATGCGTGAGAAAACGGGACGACACTACAATGTTGCCACTTTTTAATTTCTACTCTTTTTTGCCAGGCTGTATATCCGGCAACGCATAGCCCGGCCAGAAGCCGTAATACCATGAGTCAGAAAGTAAAGGATACGTTACGTTAGGTTTTACTCGATACGTAAAGCATACTATCGATTCTAGCTTTACGTATCGAGAAAACCCAAATGTTACCGATACACTTGCAAAGTCATGGTACGACATTAGTTACTATAATTTTTTTGTGTAATGGTCGGACGGCACTTTTGTCGAAATTGACGGGCAATACCTATATGTATCTATGATCGTCATGTTACCAGGGCCCCTTGATACCATCCTTGATCCTATAAGGTTGTTTTGTGAGCAGGAAACATCAGCACATATGTATGAATACAAATAAAATGCCTTGACATTGTTTTAGCTTTTCCGTAAACAGCGCTTGAAGCAAATTGGCATGGTGCGAAAATGCTTGATTACCGCAGTCACAGCACGCATAGCATTCAATTTTCCCTATTGAGCACATAAGAATTTAGCAATTTGGTAATGTCTTATGTCGTGGAAGTAATCGGAAAAATCAAAATCCCGTTTGTACAGTATTTCTTTATTACGGGAAAATAAAAAAACGGCTTAGTTAAATTATAAGCCGAAAATTGGGAAGGGACGATGTCTTACGAGTATGGCAGTTATGGTAAACATTCTTTTCGTTGTCTTATTTTGTGTCCCTAAAAAACGGGACGCAGTGGTGATTTTTGTATGAGATGATGTTTTGTTTTCAATTTCTGATGTATGGATTATTTTTTTTTATATAGGTCGAAACAGCAACTAGAAGCGTGACAGAGTGGTATGAAACAAGAGAACGAAAAGAATTTAAACCCAATATAATAGAGATCCAGTTCTTTCAGCCAAATAACTAGGTCAGGTCAGGACCAAATTGGGAAGGTAAGTGAAACAACGGGGAGACTGAAATAGTTCATTCATTTAGTAATTATCTATACTTCGTTTTTTTTAGCATTAGAAAGACCTATGCAGAACGAGATATAAGGTTTTTTTACAGGCACATTCTGCGGATCGAACAGTGAATACGAGTTATTAAATATCAAGTATTAATGATCATGCTATATTAATACATACATTACTCAGTGTTGTGAACAGATAAGAAACATAATGTTAGTTAATTTTTATTCTAAGATGAAAAGATAAGAATTTTAATAAACTGCGTTTGCAATTTTTCATGGAAAGGTTGTACATTAAAAAACCTAAAGAGGCAGAGTTCTCACACAATTTTAAAACGTCACTGTCACTAAGTATCTGTTATTCGATTTGTCGGTTGAGTCGGTTGTGTTTTCTATTGCTGTTAGCTTTCTTAAAGATTGATGTTATCGTTTTTATTCAATTTCGTTATTAATTGTTGATCTATTTAGAATTTCAGATATTTTGTTTGTTGGTGCACATTTAAAATTGATGAAGTCGCATCCAGTTCCGGCTAACGTTTTTTCATCTCTAAAGAAGAAATGGTAAAAGCAAAATCCTCTGACTGCCAGTGAAAAGCGGGTGGTGGTGAATATTTACAAATTAGTGTTAGTAATGTGCCATAGAAAGGAATATCCCACTAAATCGGACCGTGTGAAAAAGACTGCTGAGACTGCTGGCATATCGTTGGCACGGTATACAACATTTTAAAAGAAAATAAGTTGTTTAAATTAAATTAGTTAATATAATAGATTACACTGTGGAAAATCTTATTATAAACGTTGGTGGTTCCGAGTCCTCGGACTCTTGCACTGACAGTGAATAAAACTATGTAGAGTATGTCATCATTGTCACCTGAGTTTTATTTTCTAATTAGTTACCAAATTCAAACTACGTTAGAGCGTCCCAGATTAAAGCCGCCCATAATGGCGACAAATACTAAACGACGTTGCCGATGGGTAGGGTTGTCTTACTATTGTCATCTGCTCAGTCTTTATGACACCGTGTCCGCTTTTATACCGATAGTTTTAATCCTTAAATGCATGACTTTTAAAAGTACTGGGAGTACATAATGTAAGATGGATTAAATATGCAAATATTGTTAAATTTTAGACTGTAAACTTCATTAAACTCAGTAAATGTAAAATCGGTACGATATGAGTTACAAATTTATAAAAAAATACTTATTTAAAAACCGCCAAACACTAAACGAAAACCTTCAATATTTAGCTTTTTTTCTAAATTGCCGCCATCTTGCTTATAAAACACTTTAAATTTTTTTTAAATACGGTTTTGCCAACAAATTAATAATAAATGTGAAAACTATGCGTTCAGCTATCGGTAAATATCAAATGATATGAATGTACATAAGTTCCGAGAAATTCAGTGTTATCGGCCGAAATCGAAGAAGGAAGGTTTACGACAACTGCTTCTTTGTTCACCCGTTTGACAGATAATTCTAATCTTAAAAGAAACGAAGTATACCTAAACATTTTGCCTGGGAAAAGTGAAACATGCCTATATTGCCTATGTTTAACTACATAGGATCGTTCCTGTCGAAATATAAACACGAAATTTGACAAATAAAATATAATTATAATTAGGTAAAGGAACGAAGTCGAGAACTGGTCTGCTACCGCGAACATCGAAGTTCGCAAATTTTGGGGATTTTTCTCTGTCACTCTAATGACGCCTTCGTTGGAGTGACAGAGATAAATCTCCGAAATTTACGAACTTCGGTGTTCACGGTAGTAGGCCTGGTCAAGCGGTGTCGTTTCTGAAATACTTATGGCACTGTACTAATGGTGTTCAACTGGGTAAACCCCGTTAATGCAAAAATATGATAAGGAAAACGTGGAGGAAAATGATAACTTTATAAATAAGTGCATATTAAAACTGGCAATTACTTACCCGCTTCTTAGGTAACTTTCGACATAGACTTTTCAATGACGGTAATACCCCCACGTTATTACCTATAAGTAGTTACGTACTAGATACGTATATCCTTACTTACACTACACCTCCAACTTTGAAAATCATTAGAATTCCCTCGAGATATAATTTAATCGAAACAAGTAAGTCGAGTTCTCATGTATGACTAAAAACACTCTGATTGAAATACTTCATGTAATCTAAGATATGTAGGTACTTACATATAATCCTCCGTAGCCTAGTTGGCAGTGACCATGACTTCGAAGCTGGAGGTTCCGGGTTTGAATCACGGCGAGGGTACCTATTATTTGTGTATTTATTTATCAAAAATATTTGTCCCTTGGTCATGGCTGTCTAATATATGTCATCAGTTCATCACTTGCTACCCACATCACAAGCCTTAATTGAGCTTACCGTGGGACTAGGACGATTTGTGAAAGATGTCCAAAAATATTTACCTATATTTATTATTATAACAACTATATTTTTTTAGGATTTTCGTTAGTTTGTTTCATATAATATAAACAATTATAGTGTCATTTAAAGTTAAAACAGAAGCATTAGATTAATACTACAGTAAAAAGTTTAATCAAAACATAATATTATGGGATGTTAAGGTACTCTAATATGGTGGCACAATAATAAATAGCAAAACATTACGTAAGTAATAATTGTTTAAGTCGTTAAGTACCTATTCAAAAATATACACTTATAGCTAAACTTACATTTTACACATAAGTTTATTTTCTTGCTTAGCACGTTTAGCTTTAAACGACGTATGAAAGTTAAATGGGCTTTCGCATGAGATTCATAAATACTTTGAACGTGACTCGTCCCGCTAACTGTCCACGATTGTACCGAGAATTATTGGCCATTCAGCACCTAGCTATTACCAGGAGCGTCACAGTATACCTGATAATAATAATACATCAACTATGTGGTCCATAGACAATAGGAATGATGACTGTAGTTAATAGTACATTGTGCATCAAGGGAGGTAAGTACGGAATTACTATCGAGAGTGTTAGAAGCCCGACGCCGTTAGGCGGAGGGCTTTCATGACTCGAGTTAGTATTCCGCTTACCGACCGTGATGCATACAATGTTTTTCATCACACTTGCCAACCAAAAAATAAGTTTTAAGACATAATAAATTATTAAATGACGTACTCACATTTCTATTACTCCCTAGGGAATTTCACTTTTCTATTACTCCCGCTACGCGCGCAAGCTATGGCGCGCTTAGACAGGAAGTGTGATGAAAAATAAATTATTTCGCATTATTCACGACATAATACCTACACGAAGAAATTATTAAAATGTAGATTGCAGTATTTTTTGTACAAAACTTCAATTCAATAAATTGGAAAGAACTGAAATAAGCAGGTCATTCGGCAGTGTACAAACGTGACGTCACGTTTGTGTTTCTGTTGTTATTGACTTTGTTTATTGAAGTGACAATACATCATAAAGAATATAATATGTAGAAGAAATACAAATTCAAATTTTGATTAGCCAGTAAGTAAGTAATATACAACATACTCCCCCGTAATCAAAATAAGGCTATATGCGTAAGCCCATCCCTTCTACACAATTCTGATGCTTAGTACGTGGTAGCGGTTTGGTAAGCATGTCAGCCCACATCTCCAAAGTAGGAGTATAAACTACATTAACCACATTATCAGATAATAAATCACGTATAAAATAAAATCTGGTATCAATGTGTTTGGTTCTGTTGTGGTGGACTGGATTCAAAGCTAATTTCTGGGCAGATTGAGAATCATTATATATTACAACGGTTGACAACTTACCAGTAAGTTCAAACTGCAACCGCCTCAGAAATACAGCATCCTTCGCCGCACTTGCTAAACTAATCAGCTCCGATTCACTTGAAGATAACGATATGGTGGGCTGCTTCTTACTTTCCCATGATATAGCTCCACCGGCCATAGAGAAGAAAAATCCTGTGTAGGAGCGACGGTCTATAGGGCAGTTTGCCCAATCTGCGTCTGCATATCCGTATAGACATCCGCCGCCTCTCCTGTAACTAATGCCCAAACTGATAGTGCCTTTTAAATACTGCAATACCCGCTTGGCGGCATTCCAGTGGCTTTTATCATATTTCGTATTAAATTGACTTAAATAAGATATCGTGTGGGCGATATCTGGTCTAGTATTTACAGCCAAAAACATAAGTGACCCAATTAAATGTTGATATGGATATAACAAAGAATTGTTTACATTACCATCTTCACAGGGCAACAACTTTTTCATTTCTAAAGGTGTAGGCACTGACTTGCATTTCGTCATATTATACTTCTCAAGTAACTGTTTAATATAAATTATAAATATTAGATGTCATATACCAAAGAAAAACGACCAAGATCACCTATGTCCGAGGTGGGGATCGAACCCACGTACTCAGCTTTCGCGGCTGATGCCTGTACCCCTCGGCCACTCGGTCTTAGTAACCACCGGTCAAATTTCTCGGGCATATGCAATCCCTTACAAGGCTAGGCGCCTTTGACCATTCTCTAAGGGCAAGCACTAACTACATGCCTGCACCTCCTATTTAGAATACTTTACAGTTTTCTAGAATAGCTAGAGAGAGATGGTGCTGCCATCTATTGAACATATTGTGAAAACACAAATCAAATTATTTATTAACTAAATATTTTGATTTGTACTTTTTTAATTTTTCTCCAGTAGTCACACTACTTAATACTATATAAATTATAAATATTAGATGTCATATACCAAAGAAAAACGACCAAGATCACCTATGTCCGAGGTGGGGATCGAACCCACGTACTCAGCTTTCGCGGCTGATGCCTGTACCCCTCGGCCACTCGATCTTAGTAACCACCGGTCAAAGGTCATTGGGCGTTTTTGACCCGCTTTATGATTTTTCGCGTACAGAGACCAAATTAGCTTTAAAATAAAGAATTAAATCTCACTTTACTAAATATGTAATTTTTACGTATGTATCAACCGGGAAAAAAAAGTTATTCGACTTTTTGTATCCGAAACAGTGCGTATAATTGCGTAAACGGTTGTGACCTACTGGTCTTAGTGGGTAGCAGATGTTGGTCTTTCAATCTGGAAGATTCTGGGCTCAAACCCCAGCTCGAACCAATGAGTCTTTCGGAACTTATGTACGAAATAATTTGATATTCAGAACTAGCTTATCGGTGAAGGAAAACATAGTGTGAAAAACCGGTCTCTAATCTCAATAAGGCTTAGTTTCTCCCTCTGGGTTGGAAGGCCAAATGGCAATTGTTTCCACAAAAAATAGTGCTATGTTAAATCTTAAGATTAGGTTGCCAAGCGGACCCCAGGCTCGCTAGAACTGTTACTGGTGCCGAAATAACGCTAATAGGGTTATCAGCATTCAGGGACTGTCAGCATTGTGCAAAAGTGTGGTTAATGTACACTAAAACACGATAATAAGTAGTACCAGGTTTATACAATCGTTTTTATTTTTTCCTCAATTCTCCCATGCCTTGCAAGAATGCGACTCATGCCACTCAGTAGCACTTACATTTACCTACATTCCTAGCCCTATTTCGTTTGTGTACCCAGTGGGTCATATGTCCGAACAAAATGCCCAATGACCTTTCTCGGGCATATGCAATCCCTTACAAGGCTAGGCGCCTTTGACCATTCTCTAAGGGCAAGGCTTTAAAAGGCAAACTTTACCTTGTTCATCAGGTTTAGAGAATCCTTCCGGCTGACTCATGTACACCTCTTCCTTCAAATCCCCGTAAAGGAACGCCGTGTCTACATCTAAATGATGCATCTTTATACCATTTTCTATAGCTAATGCAAATAGCATGCGCAGAGAAGAATTGCGGACTACAGGAGCAAAAGTTTCAGAATAATCAATACCATACGTTTGATTGTAACCTTTGGCCACTAGCCTTGCTTTATATTTAATAATATCCCCATGCGCATTTTTCTTCAACTTGTAGACCCATTTGCAGGGTATTACCTTTTTATCTGGTCTGTCAACGAGAACCCACGTATCCTTCTCAAGCAATGATCGGTACTCATTTTTCATAGCTTGATACCACATATCTTTTTCTTCTGAATTCATAGCTTGTGAATAGCTTGTAGGTTCATCCATTAGCTTAGGGAATGAAGACTGCATACACACACAATTGGCAGTAGACTTAGGTTTTCGGGGCCTTAAATCGTACCTTGGTTCTACAACTTCAATATCGGACACTTCTCCTGATGGATGTGTATTAATGGGCTCAATTTGCTCAACTTCAGTGATAGCGTTATGCCACGGTACATCCACATCAAGATCAGATTCATAGGTTTCTGATATACGAGTATGTGAACTATCCATATGCGTGTCCTTATAACTGGTGACAGGACCAGGTGCTAGTTCAATAGAACTATTTGAAGAGTTCTTTTCTGAACTTGAAATAAGAGGTACATTTGCTGGTTCGCAAATATTCGCTCCAGACTTATTATTACCTTTCAAATCACGAAAGTCATTTTCAACGAAAATTACATCTCTGCTTTTCACGACTTTCCTGGGATATCTAATATCCCTAAAATAGTAGCTTCGTGGATCTTCTGAATATCCAACGAAAATATGTTCGGAGGCTTTCATGTCTAGTTTCTTCCGACTACTCTCGGGGACATGTATAAAAGCTCTACATCCAAAAACACGCAAATGAGACAGATTTGGTTTCTTATTATACCACATTTCGTATGCCGTCTTACCTTCAAGAGCACGGTGGGGCGATCTATTCTTAAGATATACAGCCATCTCGGCAGCATCTTGCCAGTAGGCCGGAGAAAGACTGCTGTCAGAAAGCATTGACCGGACTTTCTCCATAATAGAACGATTCGTTCTTTCTGCGATCGAGTTCTGTTGAGGACTATAAGGAACTGTTGTTTGATGTTGAATTCCTTCAGTTTGTAAATAATTCGAAAATTCACCATTAACATATTCTTTTCCATTATCACTCTTCAATATCTTAATCTTGGCTCCCGTTTCTCGCTCCACAGTTGACTGAAAAATACAAAACTTTCGCTTTACTTCAGCTTTTGAAGAAATAAAGAAAACAAAAGTCATACGAGAAAAATCGTCTATAAAAAATAAAATATATTTATTCCCTTGAAATGAAGTTTCTGGCAGGGGCCACAGACATCTGAATGAATGAGTTCTAGAACTGATGTTGATCTTTTATGTGAAACCTTTTTAAAGGGCTTCCGACTTTGCTTACCTTCAATGCAAGAGATGCATGGTTCTTTGTCGACCGTTGTGTAGTCCACACCGACTGCGTGACCTTTCTTCAACTGGTCCATCAAAATGCGGCATAAGTGACCTAAACGTCTATGCCAGAGCTTAAAGCTAGAATCATCGGAATGAGTCTCAAATGCCGACAGCTGACGAGGTGGATTTACTGTACAGTCTAAAGAGTACAGTCCACCACATACAGAACCATGTAAAATGACATCACCTCTACAAGAAAAAGCATCAGAATCATAAAAATTACAACCGTTTTTATCAAAAACTACGCTAAAGCCTTTATCTACTGCCTTCTTTACTGAAATAAGATTAGACTTCAGGTTCGGCACGTGCACCACATCCGTTATCTTCTTAACAGCAGTATTTTGACCACTACTAGTAATCGAAATATCTCCAACTCTTTTGCTGGGTAATACATCTCCATTTGCTATGGTAATACTCCCCGTTGAAGAACATCTGACATTTTCCATCCAATCAGCTCTTGACGATAAATGAGCCGATGCACCCGAATCTATATAGAATTTTTCATGCTCAAAACCGTCATTGACATTCAGCGCGCACAGAGAACTCTTATGATTGACGGGGTTTCTCTTCTTATCCTTTTTAAGTGGACAATCTGGCCGCTTGTGTCCTGGTTCCTTGCAATCATAACATACTATAGGCTTCTTTGGTTTGGACGATGAAGGTTTACAGTGGTTTATTTGTGTTCGAAAAGCAGTATCAGAGTTATCTAAAGATGGCTTATTTTGTTCATTCAGTAACTTTGTCTTAATAAGGTCGACTGTAATATTAATATTGGAATTTTCCAAAGCCATTACTAATGGTGCGTACTGAGGACTTAAGCCTCCTAGAAGAATTGCAGCGATTGAAGCATCTTCTATTATTTTGTCTATGTCGGCTAAATCTTGCACAGTTGACATAACAGCATTTATGTACTTCTCTATATTGGAGTCAAAATCGTCAAGACAGTACCTGTACAGTTTCCGCTCGAGGCTTATGCGTCGCCCTAAACCTTTGTCCTCGTACGCAGACGACAGGGCATCCCAGGCCTCCTTGGTTGTCTTACATGACCTTACATGAGTGATTGCCATACTGTGAGACATATTTTCGATAACGCCTTTTGATCGTTACGTAACTTCTTCTCAGCACTGATATCGTTACCTGCAGGGTATCCGACGATGGTCTCCCATAATTCTTCATGAATAAGGTACATACGAATTTTGAATTTCCAAGATGAATATCCCTCTCTGTTTATAAGTGGTTTTATTGCACCAAGAGAATTGTTTGACATAATTAAGAGTACAGCTGTTTATTGTCACAACAAAGAAAAAATGAAAAATACGTAAACAATTAAATTTTCACGGATTTTCATAAAACATACACGCACACGTTGGAAAAACTTGCCGATTCGCTTCTAATACGCAAAAATGCAGTTTTAAACGTATAAATCCAATTAAAAATAAGAATTCGTGCTGATAACGTATGTTGTTATTGACTTTGTTTATTGAAGTGACAATACATCATAAAGAATATAATATGTAGAAGAAATACAAATTCATGATTAGCCAGTAAGTAAGTAATATACAACAGTTTCATATAAAACATCATAGTGGCGATAGTTTTGACAGTTCGAAAAGAGATGTTGATTTGATCAGTCATCATGCCTATTAGATTGGTCTGGATGCTTAGCCAAGTTGCGAATCGCTAGCGCTTAGTAGCGTATCGTAGTTTTCCCTCTCATGGGTTTCAACCGCTGTTACTTCGGTGACAGCGTTATTACTCGGATCCCGTGAGGTCGCATGAATTTTTAAGGCCGAGCCTCACAGGATGTGTGTGCACATATGCATGTATGTTGTGTAAATGTCATATTTGATAGCACACTGCTTGCGTGGCATGCTCGTGCGTGTGACGTGCGAGCGGTGTGCCATCTACTATGACATTTCCGACGCTACAACACGCACGCCACGCACACGCGTACGTTCACGTGTTGCACACGCATCCGGTGTGGCTCAGCCTTTAGTTATCTTGGTAGAATCCAACTTCAACGACGGCTGAGACATGTTTTTTTTTCTTTGGAACATTTTCCATGTAGATGTAGCACGACGTTCAATTTATCCTTGGCTTGGTACGTGTTTGTTCTTCTTGGCTTTACAGTATACCATTTTGCTTAAATTCTCCCTGATTGACGTCTTTGTTGTTTTTGATAAATTCATGGCTGCTGGCACCTAAGCATCAGTCGATAAAGCGTAGGTAGTTGTACCTATTTACATACTGTACTGAAGTTGTATACTGTGCAGTTTTTAAATTTAAGTAGGCACTTTACAAGCCAGGTACGAAGACAATCAGTTGGATGTTAACTCTAGCCATAAAACGCGTAATTTCATGAAATTAATTAAAATTAGAAACACATTAACCTTACCACCTTACATTTAAGATGGGAAAGCTGGGGTGTTCCTTTCCATTTGCTCACATAAATAGAAGCTTTATTAGAAACGTGGAATTTTTCATCTTAATCCGAAATGCTGCAACCTCCCAACTAGCAAAGAAGTCATATAAATCAAGAGTTATACGACCTTTAGCCATATAAAAGTTTTATAGTCGTTTTTAGTTAACCTGTTAGTCAAATAAACGTTATAAATCTGATAGTTTAGTCGTCCTACCAAATAGTCTAATTACTATGGTAAATAAACGTTTTTGCGACTTAATTATACAACAATCATGTAGAGGTTTTAAAGAAAACGTTTACTTAATGATGTTCAAAGTCTTATAAACGTTTTCGTCTTATAAAGGGTTTTGAAAAAACAGAACCGTCGTAATAAGGTAATTTTTACAACGTCTACATAATTTTATTGTTGTATAAGTGATATCATAAAACCTTATCTCGACAGTTATATAGCGGTATTGAGGGTTACTTCAATATGACAAAAAGATATCAGCGGGACTGTTATCTACCTTTTATTCAACAGTTGGTTATATTAACGTCAAACAAAAACTTTAATAAACCTTTAGTTGTTGCCGAACCCGTTATAATCCTTTTATTGAACTATATGTTTTTAAATTGATTTTAAGTTACGGTTATAAAACATCATGCAATTTAAAGTCGATTTGAAATTAATATTATGAAACACCAGTCGCCATTTCGTGAGCATCACAGTACTATTTCAAAGAAAAAAACCATGGACGTTACATTGTGGAAACGGTACAAACGAAGTGGCGGACTAGTAATGGCGGCTTAGTAATGGCGGACAATTTGTAGTCGTTATAAAAACCTTTACTTAAGATAAAGTTATATTGTAGTCGTATAAGCATAAATCCATGACTTGTTCCAAAATGGCTAACCTTAACTATAATAAAATATGAAGAAATATTGTTATAAATTATAATTATTTCGAATATATTAAGAGCGCGACAGCAAAAAACTGTATATCATCATAAACTTTAACAGTAAAGTGACCTTCCCATACGAATTCAGCTCACGCCAAATGTGCAAACGCTCAATATATAGAACAATAATTTCTATTACAAAACGTATAAAATTACCTTGTATTATTTTTCCGTACACTTTTTGTCACACACACCAAGTTTTACGCGTATCTAAAATAAATGTCAGGAGGTGTTTTATAAATAAAACTTAAAAATGTTTAGATAACTTAAAAGTCCGATAAGCAATGAATAAGGATTACACTAAACCTTCTATAAAACAAAATGGTCAGTTATAAAACATTTATATGATATTTAGGTCGCGTAAAGGTTTTTGTTGTACTCTTTATACAACGTTTTGGTCATTGCTTAATCGTTACAATACCTTTAATAAACGATTTAAGTCGCCATGCAAACCTTTATTTAACCTTTATCTCACCAATAAGTCTTATAATTTGCGCCACTTTCGCCTTTTATAACCGTTTACCTTACGTTTATATGACCAACCAAAAGGACTACAAGTTATATGCAAAACGTTGTCTCAACTTCTATATGACTATATTTTGCTAGTTGGGCTATCAGATTTCCGTGAGCTCCATAGTAATAAGGTACCCTATAATGACATTATTGTACCGAGTTAGTACAGTCGCCATCAGATATATCTTAGCGTCCGGGGCGTTCTAAAATATCTGACCACGCCTTTATTGTCATAACTATAGAGGCGTGTTTAGATAAAGGGTGTACCGATAAAAAGCTGTAAATTTCAAATAATAAAATCGGATCGATATAGTTAGGTAGCTATAATTTCAAGCTTTGGAAATTAACCAGGAACTCTTAACTTAGCTGACTGTAGTACTTTTGTGTCACTACTGCATTTCAGATACTCAGACACACAGTACAGCTTCTTCGAAACCTCTTACAAACATTGTTATCTTTTTTGGTATGCAGTTTTCTAAATTATGGGACTGTCGTCAATAAATCTGGCCATTCTTCCCGTGTTCCTTAAGATATCCTTGACTTATGCATAATATCTTTGATACTTTTTGGCACTGATTTCGCTTCATAAAACTATGCCAAAGAGACTAAAATTTGTATAGGATTAAATCATTGATTAAAGACCCATAGAAAATTCACATAGGTACTTAATATGTGACATAATTCCCTTCACAGAGTATTATTGTACCCAAGGCAGGGATATATTTGAAAAAGAACATGGAGATTAACCAGAAATATTGGTCACTTCTGCAGAACACGAAATCGTGCAATGGAGGTAAAAAAAATATAGATTTCGAAAGGGATCTAGAGAACTTGTATTGTGAATACTGAAATTGTAGTAGCAACAAAAAAGGACCAAAGTTAGCTAATTTAAGACCTCCTAGTTGATTACAAAAGCTAGAAATTACAGCGTTTTAACTATATTTATCCGATTTTTTTCATTTGAGTTTGCCAGTTTTTTATCGGTACACCCCTTATGTCTGAGCGCTACGGTATATCTAATAGCGTACCTAATATAGGTATAGTCGCCATCAGATTTCGGAGCCGCAATGGTACAAGTATTCAAAAATATCTAAACTTTCACTAACGCCATTTCAGTAGAGGCTTGCTCAGAAGATTGTGAGCATCCTGGTCGCTGCGATATATCCGATACCACAGCTCTAGTCCCTTGAAATCACTGTGTCCCACAAGACACACACATGTGACACACAACTGTGTCCCACAAGATATTAAAAAGGTGGCCAGTGACGCAGTATTTACGAACAGACTAAAGAAAATGCTCCTTGAACTCGCATGTTACAACATAGCTGTTTTTTTACAAAGAGATCGTTGACTCTCATCCTCACTACTGTTACGTAATAAACATTATTAAAAATAAAAAAAATAAAAGAAACGCGAAACATATTATTATGTATTCATATTGTGTACCTATTCATATAAGAATGTAATGAAAATTAATTATGATATGATGAAAATGTATATTTTTCCAATAAAGAATCTGAATCTGAAACTGAATCTGACTATTGGTTCACAACTTCAACGAAATATGTAAAACCGACCTATTAATTAAATTACGTTCGTTTCAATTTCTAATTACGAGCGAGAGATATTTAATTAGCAATTGGTTACTGAACTTGTTTAACTACTTACACGGCGTTACCACGAGTTGGCAAGTAGTTAGCGTTTATTCGATATTATAGTGCAATACCGCGTAACTAACAAATTCAAATAGGATCAGCCTCCGTAGCCTGGTTGGTAGTGGCCCTGCCTACGAAGCTGGAGGTTCCGGGTTCGAATCCCGGCGAGGGAATTATTTGAGTATTTATTTATCACAAATATTTGTTTCTTGGTCATGGCTGTCTATGTATTTAAGTATCTATGGGTGAATCAACTTTTTTCTGTCTGTTATTGCCATGGGTACGGTCGCCTGAGTCACGCTGGTTTTATACAAAATTATGCTACTTCATTTATGCAAACATGGATATACTTCAAGTTTGTAGATGGCCCACCAAGGAAAGGGTTTATATAATAATTTTATATATAACACCAGAAAAATGCATGTTTGCCTAGTTTAAGTATCATAATTATGTATAAAACCAGCGTGACTCAGGCGACCGTAGCCATGGTAATAACAGACAGAAAAAAGTTGATTTACGCATATGTATTTATCTATTATATATATCGTCGCTTAGTACCCACATCACAAGCCTTAATTGAGCTTACCGTGGGACTAGGTCGATTTGTGTAAGATATCCCAAGATATTGATTTATTATTTATTATTATCAATTTGAGTGTCAATTGTTTGATATTTGAACTCTATCTGCTTTGGTTACGCGGTATTGGACTATTCCCCACGATATGTAAAGTAGGTACGTAGGTAGTTCATCAGACTCGCCCCAATACATTAGTGCGAGAGTGATAGAATAGAATGCTTCACATCAGAAATCGGATACCGAATTTTTCTCCATAAAGAACGGTTCGAATTCCGTTCTTTTTTGTTCTTCTGTATATAAATTATTAATAATTATAAATATAAAATAATGATTTTAAAAAATGTGAAAAAAATATATATTTGATAATGGAGTAATTTAAAAATATGTTGTTGGTAATTTCATAACATTTTGAGCACTGCATAAAGAGTATAAAACATTTTAAAAAATTGGCTACTTCGGGATTAAAAAAAAACCGGTTCCGATCCCTGCTTCACATATCAAGTAAACGCTAACATAAACGTTACTAGCCAACGCATGGTACGGCTGCTGCTCTTAATTTTATTGGAACTAATGCGACCAATTCACGCGGTAAATTAGGGACAGTTCTTGACGTTCGCGTCAAATAGACAGCCAGGCATTTTCCGGTCTAGATAGAGCTACGACGTACAAATTGACACGCGAACACGGCGAACTTTACAGACGATGGTTTGTGGGTAAATATTTAATTAGTATTAGTAGGTAATGTATAGGTAGTACATAATTCTTTTCCTTCTGTTTTCACGGAAGTATCGAATTCATATTGCTGTAACAATTAACTTCAATTAGTGAAGCTAAGTGAGACAGAATGAAAAATTCGCACGAAAAAGATTGTTCACTACATCTGTTTTAAGCAAATCTAAAAAAGTTTGGGCATATATGTAAGGAAATATGGTGTATTTTACTCAGCATCATTGACTCTACCAGCCTATCAATTTTTATCAATTTCGAAGACGTGATCCAAATGTAAAAGCTTTTTGAAAAATGCTCATTTGGCGAACATATACCTACATATATCCTGACCTAATTAATCAGACAAGAGATTAATCATTAAGAAACAGGTGACAATAGAGTTAAATTCTAGAAACTTTGCCCAATTTTTAAAGTAAATTGCCTAAACCTGACTTGTGACAGCAGTGCGATACAGCGAAGGAAATGATACATTGCAAAATAATGTAGGTTGGTTCTTAAACTGTGGTTTCTTAAAATTGGTTTAGTTATTAATGATCTACTACGATTACTATGAATGTGATAAGTCGCTTGGCTCGGTGCCATAGATACACCCAGGTTCAAACGTACGTTAAAAATTTAGATCAAGCGAGAAGGTTTACAAAACTCTGACTCTATTTTCGGATACGCTTTTATCTAAGCGTTACCATTAAGCGTACGTTTTCAGCGTCACGTTCGCATTAGACGAATATCGTCGCTAAATTTCCAATATTATTTTTATGGATGTTACTCGATATCGGTTTTTTTTAATTTGGTGCTACGAATAATAAACGTAACTAAGAGTAAATTCGTACCTAGACTATACCTATATCAGTCATTTCATTATTATAAACCCACGTTCCGCCACGGCTGGATTATTTCCTGTATGATTTCCTGTTCGTTACAATTTGGGCCGATTTGCGACAACTTTAATTAGCGTTACGACCTTCAACCTCTACAAATCTTTTAATATTCGATGTATAATTACATATATGTATTATTTATATATCACTTACCAAACTTTAGTATATTATATTGATTTAAACTTTCACGATTATTTTAAAGACAAACGGGTCTTAATCGCGTAAACTTACGTTTAATTATATCCTGACGTTTCGGGCATGACGTTACACCCGTGGTCGTGTCCACGGGTCAGTACCTATATTAATTTGGGAACAACTCAAATTATTTTATTAAGTAATTATATTTTTAAGTTGTGTTTTATTAAATCAGTAGGTAACACTACTATGTTTATAAATTTAAATATCAGATGCTGGCTGGAGAGGCCGAGTGGTTTAGGCATCAGCCTCGAAGGCTCAGGACGTGGGTTCAAATCCCATCTCCGGTGTTGATAAACTCGGTATTTTTTGGTATAAATGTGACATCTAATATTTAAATATTAATAAATATTTTAATTTTAAATTAATATTTCAATGTTAATTAATATTTTAATTTTAATTAATATGTATTTCAATATTAATTAATATTTTAATTAACTACATTAACTTAAATATCGCAATTTTAGTTCTGTACCTATAATTTTAATAAATACCTAAGTAGTATTGTGTACTTAAGTTTGTACGTCCATTATAGGTAGGTTTCATTACTTTCTTATATGTAACTATCTATCATTGACTAATGATGAGAAAATTCGAGGGTTTTAGGTATAGGTATTATGTAGTTGCGGTTGTAAGGATATACAAAGTCAATGTAAAGGTGCATGCAGACCAAAATAGCATTCGCTGTTCTATCCCCCTACTCTACGAAATTCGATCGTTACACGAAACGTGATTCGCTGATTTCGTAGAGTGAGGTATAGAACAGCGAATGCTCTTTTGGTCTGCATGCACCTTAATACAATTCTTTATTCAAGTAGACAGACGTCGTTAAGATTGCCAATACCCACATATGTAAGTTCATAATTTGACAAAATAAGACTGTAAACACATGTCATTTAAATTGATTTTTCAGTTCCTGAAATTGTGCACATAACGGAATTTGCAATTCATTACTAAATGACACAAGCATTTGCATAAGTAAGTTGACGGTTCCAATTCGCGTGCCTGCCATACGGCCACATCTCCAAATAGAATTGTGTGGCAAAAGTGACCATATTTTCCTGCAATACGGCCACATCTTCCATAAAATTCGATTTTAAAATGTGGACGTATAAGCAGGCACGCGACGATTAGACGGACCTAGATTTGATTGCCACCGACGCGGTATAGTATATAACTACAACTATCTACATATACCTACACATTCGTGCCGTTAAAAAGTTTAAATTCATACCACTATTTTGACATAACTTTTTCAGGTGATTATTTTTTCAACCACAGATTGAACATTTTTTTTAGCGGTACAAATCAAATAATTTTTTTATTATTTTAGTCTCTAATTTAGAACATCTCAAACAACTAAGGCAGCTAAGGCAGATTTAGGCAGTCGTGCCCACGCGGTAACAACAACCTTCATGAAATGTACAACATACCTATGAGTTATTACTGGATCAGAAAAATTCAACTAAATTGTTTATAGACTTTATGGTTGACTAATAATCTTACGATTATATAGCTCCATCAGTGAGAATTTTTATTTTATAACGTTAACACGGGCATAAATTATCGCTCAAAGTTTTATATCGAAAGCGTAGAGTGAACATTAACTTTTGACCGGTAAGCATCTACTGTAAAAAATACCTGTAGCTAAATCACCGTTTTTAATGTAAAATTTTACTATTCATTTGTATTTTACAGGTACCTACGTAATTAAATTACGTACTTTAAAT
>JALPQI010013942.1:0-29731 GCA_025490895.1 Thaumatotibia leucotreta
AAAACCTTACGTTTTTTGATATCATATGTTATTAAACGTTTAAAGACTAATAAATTTCCAAAAAGTTGAGCTAAAATGCATTACCGTAGGTCTTATAGTTTCAGAGATTCGAGACTTTAAAAAGTACTCCTTTTTGTAAACTAGATAAAATTTTGTGTTTTGCTAACATTTTCGTCTTAATATCGCCTCACCTAATTATGCTACGAAAAACATGCGATAAGGACCTTATAGCGCACTTAATATTCTTTAATTTAAGGGTAAAATTAGGTCAGTGAACTTTGTAGTTGAAAGTATAAACGCGAAATTCATAAGGCAGGAGGCCCGCTATCTAAGTTTTTCATACAAATCGCAAGTCGAGTTGCAAAGCTGCAATTTTGGTATATTATAAAGGCCTTATAGATATATACGAAAATGCATATTAAAAGAAAAACAAAAAAATAGTTTGGGCATAGGACGTATAAAACGGAAAAAAAATCGGACTTTTTTTAGTTTTTGACGTTTAACTAAAAATCTATTATCTTTTTGATACTAATTGCTATAAAACTTAGAAAGGATATTAAATTTGAAACGATTTGAGCTACGATGCATCACCGTAAGTTATATATATTTTGAGATACGACATTTCATAAAGTGCCCTTTTATCAAAAATTAAACAAATTTTAGGTTACGTTAAAGCTATTCACTAAATATTGGCAAAAGGTTCGCGCTAAGAAAAAAAAAGTAATTGTAGATAACAACTACATTAAATTTGGAACACATTGAGCTGATAACAATTACTGTAAGTCTTATAGTTGGGGGTATACGAGGCTTCAAAACATGCATTTATTTTCTTAACTTAATGAAGGGCACATTTTGAAATGTCTTATCTCTAAATCTATATAATTTAGGGTAATGCAAGGTAGCTCAATTCCTTTCAAATTTAATATTTTTTTTAAGTTTTGTAGCAATCAGTATCAAAAAGATAATAGTTTCTTAATTAAACGTCAAAAAGTAAAACAATTAAAATAATTTTTCAGTTTTTTTCGTCTTAAGCCGAAATTCCTTTTTTGTATTTCTTGTAATATTCATTTTTGTACGTCCTTATAGGGCCTATATAATATACTAAAATTGCAGCTTCGCAACATGACTTGCGATTTGTATGAAAAACTTAGATAGCGGGCCTACTGCCTTTTGAATTACGCGTTTTTATTTTCAATTACAAAGTTTGCTGACATGATTATACCCTTCAACGAAAGAATATTAAGTGCGCTGTAAGGTCATTATTGCATGTTTTTCGTAGCATAATTAGGTGAGGCGATATTGAGCCGAAATCGTTAGGAAAACTCAAAATAGCATTAGTTTACAAAAAAGAGTACTTTTAAGAAATCGCAAATCTCTAAAATTATAAGACCTACGGTAATACATGTTACCTCAACTTGTTGGAAATTTATTAATCTTTAAACGCTTCCTAACATATAATGTCAAAAAACGTAAGGTTTTTTTAATAAAAATCAGAAACTGAAAAATGACCGTAAATTTCGCACTTTTTCACGTACTAGGTACGTAACTAGCACAACTTTTTTTTGCTTGCAAAATGTGGTTTTATAGTGCCCTATGGTGTCTAAACAACATACCAAAAATGCAGCTTTACTACATGTTTTGCGAGTTTAATGTTCGATTTGACCGTACTATAAGTATATTTTAAATCATTTAGCAATTCATAGCTACATGCTACATAAATATCGATTTAGATAGAAATAAAGTAAAAAATGTGGCAGATGTAAATATACGTCAAATAGGTACCACCTCACCTGGTAGGTATGGCTGGTATTTCACAAATAAAGTTTATAATTTTCGGCACATTTGTTCCATTTAGATACTAACTGTCCTTGTTAACTTAGATATTTGTGAACGAAAAAAACTTTTTGATGTAGCTATTTCACATTTAATAATTTAACGCCAAACACATGAAAATTGATTAAAATATAACATGTACACCAAAAATCACTGGAGATGGAACAAGCAAAAATCAAGTCACGATTAACAAAAACAAACCAGCTAAAACACGAAAGATTAACATGGTCAGATTAAAAAATAAAGTCAGAAAAAGGAGCTCACGGATCAAAACCATAAATCATGCTCATTATATCCGAACCGGATTATTTTTTACCGAAGGAAATGTTCAAAAAAGCATCAAAAGGCTATAGGGAAGCGCCATTTTGTGAGGGTACCTTCGATCAGGGCGGGAAAATGGTAAGGTGGGGACCAATAGAATGACTCGCTTTCAAAAGGCGTTCTAAAATCCAGCCAATCAGCAAAAAGGTCGATCTACTCATGCGCTCTGGCGTCGATCCATAGAATTATAGATATAGCGCGGCAGTGTGGGCTTGGCCGCTGCCGCGACAGGATGCGCATGTCTGTACAAAAACATTTTTTGTAAAAAAAATATGTCGAAGTGCCTCAGAAATTAAAACTAGTGAATAGTATTTTGGTGTATTAAGTTATTTCTATCTTAGTGTTTGGTCTTTTTAAGTGTCCACCTGACAATAATAGAGATTAATTTATAGTCTTATAAGTCGTCAAAATTGCTAAGAAGAAGGTAAAACGTTGTCGCGCGGAGTTGGCGGTGAGCGAGGGCGTGATGGTGATGGCAAGCGGCGGCGGCGGGCTGGTGCAGTCCCCGCCCGACATGCTGCATCACCACAACCTCATGGATACCTCCAGCCACGTCGAGATGATGCCCAGTGAGTATGACTACCGGCCAACAACCTAACTGCGAGTTCGTATACTTAGTTTCAATATATATATCAGGGTCGCGTTTTATAAAGTTACAATTTACAATTTCGCTGTTTGCCTCTCTATCGCACGCACATATTGGCTAGAAAGAGAGGCAAACAGCGAAATTGCAAATTGTAACTTTATAAAACGCGACCCTGCATGTAAACAATGGATAGAGAGGACCCCTCTTTTTTTTTTTTTTGGAATCAGTGGATAAAGCTTTGTTTAGATTACAAGAAAAAAAATATTGTAAATTGTAAGCTATCATGATATAGATCATTTCAGATTAGATGTTTATGTTATGAATGATAAAAAAACAATGTGATAGGTATTCATATATTTACCTACTAAAAATGTAAGAAAATAGCAAATATAAATAGCAATATCAAGTAAGTAGCAAAATATTTACCGAATAAACAAATCAATGTTAGGTATTTATTATTGAAAAGTTTCTTATTAGAATATAATTTTATTATTTTCAACGGTAAATTAAACGATAGTAATAGCTTGATACTATTAATAACATCAGAACAGTTCATAGGAAATCTTTTATAGGTTTCCTTAGGGTAGGCAAATACCGATTGGGTCAGGAACCTAACGGGTTATTAACTTATTAATTTGCGATCGACTTAGAATATTTTAAAAATAAAAATCTGTAAGTACCTTAATTATCTGAATATATAAACGTGAACAATTCTTCGGCTTAAAAAAACTTCGAAATTTTTTTTTTATTTGTCCATGACACTGGTCGAACGAAACCACTGTGCAATATTGAAGGGAGGCAAAGTATTTTTTTGCATTCCGGTGGCATGCTTTAATATATGCACCTATGTAGTTGCAATTCGACATGAATATTGCTTGGTAGGGATTTAATAGGGTTAATCGATCTATCTTAGTATCCTCTAAAAAAAACTCGTAATTTCGAGTTAGTGAGCCAAGGTCGGATACCTAAGTAAACATTCATGGACAAGTCATATGGGTAAACAAAACATGAAGAATATTTGTTATAAGTACCTATATTTTATTAATTATTATGCGTGAAAAATAGATTTTTAAATACGTATTTTTGATTTAAGATAAAGGTAGCACCGAGTTAGAACATTAAACAAAGTTTTGACTACGTTTACGTAACGTAGGTACCTCCTCCATCCATAAATTATCTCTAACCCTAATGTCGATATTAGCTGAAATAATACAACCCCTCTTATAAATCAGCAAGATTGATTTGCCCTCCCTTAACCTTTATTTTTTTCTTTGAGCGAAAATATTTTTAATATTGAATCGGGTTGTTCCTATTAATTTTATTCGGGGATGGTGAGACAGGAACTAGGATTTAAAATTTGTATTATAATTCTTTGGTACCCAATTTCATTTGGTAGCCTGAGGCAATAAAGAGTGAATCAATCCAAATGGGTTGGTGGGGAGAAAAATTTCAAACTATAACAGATATACAGGGTGGTCCAAACCTTGACGTCAAAAATTTTTTTTTAGATTCCTCACGTCATATGTTATCAGAATATACCCCATGTATGTTAGCCGATTTTTTGTAGTTTTCGAGTTATGAATTTTTGAAATTTTTATTCTTTGAGAAATTCTGGAGTGAAGAAATTTATTAATAAAAAAAACTATTGAGTTTTTTATAGTTTTTTTTTTGTGAAAGTATTACTACAAAATAAAGCATTTACTGACAAAAAAATTAACGTTCTCACTTTGATACAAGCAGGATAAAAAAATACCAAATTCAAAATTTTACGTTAAAAACGCATCAAAATAGCATTAATGTACGTAAATAAAAAAAATTCAACATATCCCAAGGATTTTTTGTATCCTAAGCCTGCCCTAGACCTTAAGCTTTCGTAAAAGCAAAAAGTGTTGCTACTGTTCTCGTTACTTTTTATTTTTTTTATTATCTTGCTGTGTTAACTGGACTTCGACTAATCGATCGTAGGGCGGCGTAGGGTTTAAGTTTATTCGACCGACTACTCCGAAAAATCCTCATCATTAAGTATCAATTTTTTTTTGCTTTTACGAAGGCTTAAGGTCTAGGGCAGGCTTTAGAATACAAAAAATCCTTGGGATATGTTTAATTTTTTTTATTTACGTACATTAATGCTATTTTGATGCGTTTTTAACGTAAAATTTTGAATTTCGTATTTTTTTATCCTACTTGTATCAAAGTGAGGACGTTAATTTTTTTGTCAGTAAATGCTTTATTTTGTAGTAATACTTTCACAAAAAAAACTATAAAAAAACTCAATAGTTTTTTTTTATTAATAAATTTCTTCACTCCAGAATTTCTCAAAGACAAAAAATTTCAAAAATTCATAACTCGAAAACTACAAAAAATCGGCTAACATACATGGGGTATATTCTGATAACATATGACGTGAGGAATCTAAAAAAAATTTTTTGACGTCAAGGTTTGGACCACCCTGTATACATATTTTATATTGTTCTTAGAAACCATGGCGTCGATTTTAATGACAAGTAAAAATGCATGCAAAAAACAATTAGGTATGTAGTTTCAGAATCGAACCTGAACTGGATTGGAACATAGGTACGATTTGCATTATCTGTGTTTATCGATGTATGTATCTGATGGTGACTGTAACCACATAGGTAACATTAAAAAATGAACGGATGGCTTATGTGATTATTGTATCGTATGTAAAATAAAAAAATACAATATATGTACACAAAATACCATTAAGTGCGAGTCCATTTTTGACTCACGCACGCGGGGCTTTCGTATAAACTTTAATTACCTAATATAATTAAAAAATACATTAGCAAAAAAAAAGTATTGAAAATGAGCATTCCGTTTACAGTGCCATCTATCGGTGAATTTAGACACTAATATGTGTAACCATCTGAGAATGGTTACCGAGTACCTATGTATACCTGAGACCTAGATTTTGTTTTTATTCAAATAACATACCTACAATAATTTAAAATAAAATAAGCTATACCTTATCCACTCATTTGCTTTGAAATCTTGGTTGAGCTTTATTCCTATGTAATATAAGCGTGACAGCTGGTAACCACAGTACGTGAGCTCATTTTTAACAATTTGACGATAAATGTTAGTTTTTTTTTTACCGTTTACTTAAAGATTATATCGTCGGTTGTAATATGAATTAATGTAACCACCAAAATGACGAAAATGAGTTAAGTATACCGTTCGACTGCAAATTTCCTGCTCTATCGAACGATGTATATTGAAATCAAAAAAAAATGTCGAATACGTTAACAAAAACTTTGCCATTTCATTAGGTTTCTACTTTTATTATTAACGTATGTGAAGGTTTCAAAAAATCATAGACAATATTTTAACGTAAGTACGAATTTGTAAGTACAAAATATGTCATTCCTAATGTACTCACCATATTTTTATAAATGTCAATGCTGTAAGCGCCATCTGTATTGTATGGCTCATAAGCAATTCGGTTTCAATTTGTGAGTTACACTAAATTACGAAATCCACTTTTAATGATTTTTATTAAATTATTGACGTACCTATCTCCAATTTTTTCTAAAAGTATTTAACGTAAGCACCAGCCATTTCCTGAACTACAACTCTGTAGTCGCAGTTAGTAACTGTGTCTCAAATACTTAGACCTCTCAAAAATAAAACAAACAAGATAAACATCATTTCAATAGGATAATTAACTAAAAAGATACAACATACTTTATAAATGTCAAATTCGTTTTTGGGCCCTCCTGAAAAATCTTCATTTGATGGTTACATTCATTCATATTACAACTGACGATATTGCCTATACAGAAACAATAAACTAAATCTTAAAATAAACTTACGAAAATAATTTTTAATTTCAAAGCATGCACTAATACCTAATGCACTATTAACGTAATTTTGATAATGTTTCAATTATAATCAAAATTACAAAATTTATGACTTCTGAGATAAAGGGAATGGTATTTTTTTTACATTTCTCTTCAGGCATATTTCTGCCACTATAAAAAAATATTGTAGATCAGTTATCTCTTTACAAATTGCAATATCTATTAAATATACCTACCAACGTTTATTTCGTTCATATTGGTGTCTTTAATTGGGTAATATTAATGTACTATTATGTGTAGGTAGCTTTTTTATTTTTCCTTTTGAGTACACTTGCGGCCGGTTGTAACACCCAGCATATAGTTATGTCAAACAGTACCTAACTGTAATGTAAACAGTGGCGTATCTAGGGGGGGCAGAGGGGGCACGTGCCCCGGGCGCCGAATCAGAGGGGCGCCAAATCGGCCAAAATTTTTGTTATACTTTTGCATAATTTATATATTCATGAAAATACATAAAATGCTAGACTGGTACATTTTCCCCGGGCGTCAAATTAGGAGGGGCGCCTAATTGGCAAAATATTTTGATTTTATTGCGTATAATTTACATATGAAGAAAATCTGTAGGTATGCATAAATTTTAGAAAAGTACATTTTGCCCGGGCGCCAAATTAGGGTGGGCGCCAAATCGGCCAACATTTTTGATTTCCTTGTATAATCAACACATAAAAAATCTTTATGCGTAATTAAAAAAATGCTAGATTGGTACATTTTCCACGGGCGCAATATTAGGGGGGGGGGGGGGGCTACAAACCAGCCAAAAAAAATATTTCCTTATGCATAATTTACGCATAAAGAAATCAAATTAGGGTAGGCGCCAAATCGGCCAACATTTTTGATTTCCTTGTGCATAATCAACACATAAAGAAAATCTCTATGCGTAATTTAAAAAAATGCTAGTTTGGTACATTTTCCACGGGCGCAATATCAGGGGGGGGTCCAAACCAGCCATTTTTTTAATTTTCTTATGCTTAATTTACACATACCTAAAGAAATAAAAACTGTTTACTTATGCCTTAATTCACGAAATGCTAGAAAGGTCAATTTTAATACTTTGTTTCAGAAAGTCCGTACTGTATTTTTTTACTCGTTTTCTTTAGATTTAACTTTTTTCTCTTAACCGCGTAATGCCTTATTTGCAGAATTTTTAAAACCAAAAGTATAGAAACATACAATTGTACATACATGTAGTACTTATTGGCTTCGAACAAAGGCTATATTCGAAATTTTATACATTTACGACCTTTGATTATAGGGGATAGCTTTTTTTATGGCTTCCCTAGTGGCGTCTATTATTTCTTATGTTTGACAGTTTCTGACTTATGTCACTTATACGGTTTTCAGAAAATAACGTTTTTAGGGTCCGTAGCCAAAATGGCAAAAACGGAACCCTTCTAGTTTCGCCATGTCCGTCTGTTCGTCTGTCCGCAGCATAGCTCAGTGGCCGTTAATACTAGAAATCTGCAATTTGGTACATGTATACGTATGAATCATGCCAACAAAGTGGTACAATAAAAAGTAGAAAAAAAAAATTCGGGTACGTCCCCAATTGGTGAAGTGGAGATGTTTTTTTATTTGCTTTAATTTTGTAGTGTGGGTTATCATTGAATAGGTCTCTTAAAAAGAATAAGGGTCTTGAAAGAATGTTTTTTTTCTAAAGTCGGTTGAATTTTGGAAAATATTACGGAATCCTAAAAGTGAGCCTTTTAAGTGTTCCGTACTAACTAGGAACCCTTTTGCGCAAATTTGGCGCCTGCCCCGGGCGCCTTTTACCCTAGCTACGCCCCTGACTGTAAAATTAATAGATGTGCCCAGATGTTAACTTTGTTCTTCATAGTTCACAATAAAAACTATAAAAACTGTCTAAAACTAAACCATTTGAATATCAATTAATAATTGTGTTCGTGTTTAATAAAACGTCCCACTTGTCGCTTACCATAAAGACGAGATTTCCTTGTATCTTCATATGAATAAACTGACAAAGCGGCTTTATGGCAAACGACAAAGTGGGACGTTTTACTATAACTCACTCACAATTTTGCAGAGTACTACATTCGTCCACTTCAGAACACACATTAAAAAGCGTAGATTTTGCTGTTACCAGCTACCAACCTGTCCAATCTTTCCTAATTATCCGTAGGTGTGTGTAAATTCAGCTAAAGTACGCCATTGAGCTTGCTTTCTTATTAAAATCCTTACAATACGTATCCACAATATCCACATACACCAGCCTGCTAGGAACCTTAAGTATGTAAAATATTCCCATTTGTAATTTTAGTGCTTCAACTTAACGGTCGTAAACGCTGGCCACCCGTGACATAGCCTGAGAATAAGCTCTGTCTAGGCAGCTATTCCAACCAGCCTTTAAAGGTATAACCTTTACACATAGTATCCCGAAGAGTATTGAAATCTTGCTCTTATATTGTTTGAGCTTAAGGACTAACATAATCCTAAAGTAGTTAGGTTAGGTACTGCCACTCATATTTGCCCTTGCGCAGCTTTATTACTGCGTTAACTTTTTGCGCAAATACTGCCTGGAAATTCTTAACTTTGTTAAAAGGCAAATTGTGCAGTTGGTATGGTAATACAATAACCTGACTAGCTGATAGCTTTCTTGGATCAGCTATTCAATAAGACATAATATGTTATTATACCCACCTGCGAGTACTCAAGTGATACATTTTATGTTAATGACTCATGTTGCCGCTTGATGCTCCATCGATAAATTAGAAAATAAATATAATAATGTTAATTTTTTTTTTATATATTTATTTTCAAAACTACAATTTATGTACATAGATTAAATCTAACTAATCTACTTAACCTAACCTATATCTAAGATTGGCCCTTGTGGCATTGTACCGAGGATGCTGGCGGCATTTCCTCGCTGTATCGCAATACTGATGCGTTGTGCGAGGAAGTCGCCAGCTCTTCGGTCTTTAGTTACATCAACCAGACGTTTCGCGATCTCAGCAAACGTTTTTTGCATAGAACTCATCAACATGCATTTCTATGACAAATTAATTCATTGTAATTATTGTGATTTTTAAACATGTTTTCAAATAAATGATTTATCTAAGCAGATATTCATACATTATTCACTTGGGCTTCATAAATGAGAAATAAGAAACAAACTATCACAAAGATTGTCTTTAAAAGATTCGGTAAACGTTGTGTAATCAGTCGATTTAAAATTATTAAATGAAAGTAAGCCGAAAAATATCAAAACTATACTGCATTACGATTTATGAACATACATTTTTAAACCACGGCCATTTTCCAGTGTGGTCTCTTGGTCAGCGGCGCAAAGTGGGCCAGGTAAGGTAACCGGACCACCTCGGGTTTATAGGGGTGCGAACGGTAGCTCGCACCTCCAGGCCAAGCCCGTTTGTGTGCCACTGGGCTCGACTAGGGTTGCCAGGTCGTAAAATTAAAAAGCTGGTAATGACTTCGTAAAAAACCGGACATTTGGATATTTCATATTTTTCTTTGACATTTCGTATTCAGTATCGCGTCCGTGGAACAAAATCTTAAAAGCCGGGCAGGTCGAACACCTTCAAATTAGACCGAACAAGATGGACAAATATGACCAGATTACGCTGCGCCACTGTTCGAGTCCTTACTACCTAGAAACTTAGTCCTAGCAAGGATTTAAGACTTTACCCGCTATATCGAAGGGCCCAGTAATATTTATTTATTTATGAAAGGAATTACCTACTTATCTAAGTTTCTAATCTAATGTAACATATAATAGTAACTACTAGTAATTGACTACATTACCCATGGTATTATAAAAGTTACAGCAGGTAAAAGTTGTTTTCTTAGAAATTAATTTTAACGAGCATTTTTAACGAATTTTCTAAACCTAGAATAATTAGAAATACATTTATTTAATTTCTTTGCTGCACCTTTTTCACATTTACAACATTTATGTCACAAAAAATATTTTTTTTTTCATATGGATACCGGCCTACGCGTGTCGGCACCTATGATGGGCATATTATGGCCTTTTATAGCCGGAAGCGGGTAGAATGTTGTTTAGCACTATGCGTCGTTGTTGCCCAACACCAGTTTGAGCTCTTAACAGGTTGGGCCATTGTGTTTGAGATTGACATCTTATTTAAGACAATCATAGAAAAGTATTCGATTTTAATATAAGAATTTAATAATAATAACTTCCAAGTCTCAGTCGAAAAAATTCCATTTAGGTATTTATGAACTTGTATAAAAAAAATATATAGGGGTATTCATTTTCACGCCGTCTCCTGGTATGGTAGGTGTTACAAAGCCTTTCAATCAGAAACCTGTTGGAAGTAAGTAATGTTTTTATGAGTAGCTACGTTGCCGTCGCCCACGTTTCATGAGCATCCCAAAAAAATAAAACACAAACAATCGCCTACGAGGGGCTTAATCAGTTATTTTGTGATGTTGTGTCACCGAAAATGTAGGTAGGCCGCCGGAGGTACCCTTGGAATCCGCTCCGTGCGATTTGCTAGATGTGTTAGTTAGATATACTTCCATAAATGTTGCGTCTTAGTAAATTTGCGGTATTTTCTCATAACGATGACTGCATCACTATGCGATATTATATGTAAATATGCCCATCCCAATTGCAAATTTCTAGTACCTAGGTACTAAACTAACGGTCAGCTAAGCTACGGACAGACAGACGGACAATACGGACATAGCGAAACTATAAGGGTTTTTCGTTTACTACGGAACCCTAAAAGTATTATTGTGCATATTTTTATCACATTATTTTCTAATCTATACAAAAAATGCGCAAAAACCAGATATTTGTCAAAATTTTGAAAATAATTATTAGACTACAGAAAATGCGCATTTCTGGTTTTCTCGGCCAAATAACTTTAAATTACATGCTGAGTTGTTACAAGTCTTTAAATTGAAGCCGTTTATGCGACTAGTTATTACATGGAATTCCAGGAGATAGCGATGAAAGTTGTACGCCCTACGATCTGATAAAAGGTTACAAGAACCTAATTGAAATAAATAAGGTTCGATTAGGTTCCTATAATCGAATTAGTTCCAGGATAACTGATTCCGACAGAGTTAATCTAAGTTTTTTACGTTTTGTTGTGGGCATCAATTTAACATACCTATAGGTAAATCCCACAGAGACCACCTGACTTTTTGTCCTACATGTAATCTAAGTATTACCTCCTTACTTTAAAAAAGTTCACAGTTTGTTTAACAAACCGTGAAACCAATGATTATTTCGCCCTAAACTACCTTTTCCAGTACATTGACATTACTAACCAAATGTAATTTATCCAATTTTTTTTATTAATAAAAGTTTTCAACTGAGCGTTATGTACTCACCTCACCTACTCGGTAGGTACTCAGTTTGCAACTTTACAGCACTGACTTGACACAAGAAGTTATGGGGTTGAATTTCATTGCCCAAATACGATTAGTCGATTATTTGCAGAAAAAGCATGTCCTTTTATTTACAAGTCTTCTTTACACGCCACTTTTTTATACCATTTTTCAATTGTTGTATATAAAAGTATTATTTAAATCCAACATTAACCGACAGAAGCGAACCGACTAGGACTAACACATACCACAGGTATACATATTACAGTATACCTGTGGGTATACTGTAATATGCTAATATGTGAGGTAGGTACAAATATTACAGGTATGTATTTCAGCTTGAACAAAAAATCTTTCACATCTATTTGGCTCATATTAACTCATTCTTGGCAAAAAAAATAGGCCTACTATCGTTTGCGTACAATAGAGCTTGCATGCAATAGGGCTTAGTTAATCTACTGTTTTGATTTTTAAACTGTGTTCCGACAAACGCGGTGTAATATAGGGGTCATAGAATAACACATGTTTTAGAATTACCGGTATCTACTCAGAACTAGTACAAAACGCAGTTGTAAACTTCGTTACCCTTATCATACCGCAATATTGTACCTACAAATACCTATATATTAATACAATGGTATGTATTAATACAATTATTACTCTTGGTACCTATATGTATAATTATTTTCCCCTCACTAGCTCGTAAAGCGCTCGTTTATCCTTTAATACGAGCGGGTAAAAACGCTTTTTACACACTTGTGAATAAAGTAATTTGACATTTCTCTAATTCCTATAGCCCCCTACTGCCTAGTATAAGTGGATCTGTATGACCGTAGTAAACATGCGCAATCGGAGCTCAAATGTTAAATTGGTCGTTTCTCATGTGACTTTGTAAGCCATTGGCAATATTTAAGTTCCATAAGTACGATTACTATTCTACGATACGTTTCGACATTGAGTTTTAAATAGTTTCTTTAAGTTAATTTACATTTAGATGAGATTTGTAATCATATTTCCTCGCGATAGTGAGGGGAAAAAAGTTGTATTACACTTGGCGGCAAAGTTTGTTCAACTCTCGTGCCTTGAGACCTTCGCAATGCTCAAGATTCCAGTTTTTGAACCACTCGCTACGCTCGTGGCTCAATTTTGGAATCTTTCGCTAGCTCAGGTCTCAATATTGGCGCGACAGTTAAACAACAACTTTGCCCCCTTGTATAATAAATAACTATTGTACCTCTAGGTGGCTATTACTTTATGCCAAAATAACTTACTAACGGCTTGTTTCATGCGTCAGATAAAATTAGCACTATCCTTTTCTCCAGGCATATAAAAGAAAAGGACAATAATTTTTTCTATTATTCTGATTTTTATTCAGGTATTTTCGTTGACCGACACCGTTACTAATAGAAAGAAAATGGCATTGTCTTTTATACATACGTTTTAGATTAGGGGTATAGGGGTATTGTCAACAAGTCAACATTTTATGTCGAGAATGTCGAGATCCTCGAAATCAAGGAACATTTCAAATTATATAAACTCACGTGATACTCATTTGTATGACCTAAGTAGTTCGTCCATTAGCTGTCGAATAGATAGCACGCATATGATGTTCACACATTTTGCTGATTATTATACTTACTTAGGTAGGTACACAGCAATTACTTACCTACTGAAGTATACTGATATTTAGTATTCCATGTCGTCTACATTTTCCGTTACGAAGTCACAACCAGTTTCAACTGTATTGCACAATTTCAGTAGTTTGTGAATGTAATCTGGCAAATAAATGTATTTATACCTAAATTATCAATTAACAAGGTAACTGCCGGTAATTTTCATACATAGGTATATAATTATCAAGTTGTTTCTCCATTCGTAGTTATGAAACGAGCGGTTATTATAATATAGGTGCATATAAAAATAACACGACAGTTCAACTTCCTATTTCGAAATTGGTAGTTAAACAAAAGATTAAGGCCGGATTTACACCTGTGACTTACCTAAGTTTTAGGGACGGAGCTGTACTAAGGAATGAGATACTGATATACACCTCTCATTCCGTAGTACCTATAATTCCGTCGCTACAACTTACGTAAGAACTCACAGGTGTAATCCCGGCCTAAGGTAAATAAGTAAGTAATTAGTATATAAATATTCGTTAAATTGGCAATACCCCCCTTCCAATTTTGTGAATTTTGGAAGGAATTGAAGAAAATTATGTTCTAAAAGTGCGTGATTATGATTATGGAATAATGTAAGTTTTTTGGTTTGTTTTTTTTTTTGTTTTCTACTGACGAATGGTAGAGTTCATTATAAAATAGTATACATATTTCTATACAGGTACATAGGTTATATGCATAGCCACGACTACTCTTGAATATACACCGTGTTTTTTTTAATTCCGTTAAATTCAACAGGCTGCTTTGTACGTTAATTGGAGCTATACTCGTATTGCTTTTAGTAGAATTGGAAAAAAAAAATTTTTTTCGTTTTCATACATAATAAATGAATTGATAAGTGTGAGAGAACCTTAAGAATAAGATCTCAGGTGACTGACGGCACATGTCAAAATAAGTTTCATAAGGATGTAATAAAGGTTGCAATACACTTGTTCAGTCATTAAACTTATTTTTTTAGTAACTCAATAACAGTAAGAGTTAAGATACTAGTTTCTTAGACAAATTGATTATTTTTGACCTCAATAAGCTTCCCTTTAATTTAACGGAAATCAATAAAAACACGGTGTATTTAAGGGAACCAGCCAGTTATAAAAACAATATGAAATAGAAAACGCTTGTTGGAAAAGCTCTTCTTTGCTCCTTAACAAGAGTGAATAACTTGTTATCCTCTTGAGTAGGAAATAATTTTAATTTCTTACAAATCGTGATTTATTTCCTCGTGCCTTGATGTTTCAAATATCGCCTGTGCTCAAATATCCTTTTTTTTTATTTGGAATTATTCACTAGCTCGGGTCTCAATATTTTTTGGGCTGACATACGCGACTTATTGCATAAATTACTGAAATAGAACTATAACAACACAAAATGTAAACAACTGTCTATCGACACACAATAGTTGAATGAAAAACCCGATTGGTGAGGTTGGTAAATAAAACTCAGTGAGTTATCGGCTAGTCCACGTATTCAAATGTACTCCGATCCGAGGTACCTCGGATGCTGAGCTTGCGGCGGTCCCTTTGATACGGATCGGTTTTATCTTAACATCGGACTTCCGTAACACTTTTAGGATTACTATGGAAGGTTTTAGTGTTTAATATTTTTTTAACTTTATTAATAATTTGTAACTAATTATGTATTCACTTACCTAATAGAAATGTAATAAACCTCCTGGAAATCCTGGTTATTTCTAAAGAATGTATTTAATGATATATTGTTGATAAATAATTTGAAAAACACATGTATGTACTTACTTATTATGTAGGTACCTAATAAAGTGTAAACCAACAGACTACTTCTATGAATGATTCTACCATTGTAGGTACTTCATCCCAAACGTTTAGTTATCCGATAACCGAATAATCCGATTCAATCCGACTTCATTTACTTTGCGTTTGATTTTAAAATATAAATGATCACCTAATTTTATTTATAGTTATTTCATAATTTTGTGTATCATAGATTAAAGAAAGTACCTACCTCCCTACGTCATCTATCTATACGGAACCCAAAACCATTGCAACCATAATGCCATCAACTTCTTTTTCTTTTTGGTCAGCAAAGGCGCCAAGTATTTTTTTAATGAGACCACGTTCGGGACATTCCCTAAGCCCTTATTTTAGAATATCAAATCCACTATCAATGTATATTTTAAAATCAACTCTAATGCATTAGAATTAAGTTAAATAAAGAAAATACTAATATGCGATGAGACATTTTAACAATGTGGAGGTTGGAGCGGAAAATTAAGGTCTTTTATGGAGTCAAATTGTCACCGATAGGATCTCCGATCTTTTGATTACATTTACTTTAATTTTGTTAATTTTCGAAGCCTTACTGTTAATTGGAAATATAATTTTGTTTCAAGTGAGCCAAGCTCGTAAATGAGGCTCAAGAGTTTTGAATGTGAAACGTATAGCGATTTTATTGCCATCTTAAAATTTTGCTATCGATATTTAGCGTTAGCGATGCAAATGGTCATGCTACATGCACAAATTACAAATTATAAAATTGTAACGAAAATTCAATTTCTGTTCAAATTTTAAAAGCGACGAAATCGTTAACAAAACACAAGGTTCAGAGTCGAATGGACTTTATTGGCCACATGGACTTCAAATGAAAAAAAACAACATCTGTTACTGGTTTCAAGTGCATTTTATAAAATGCACATTGCACATCCTAATACATGTTATCCAGGAACATATTTCAGGCCGGAATATTGTCACCCACTGAATAGTCTGAAAATGCAATTATTTAGCAATAACGGTAGCATATTCATTGTTGTTCTGCATTATAATGTATTTTGTACTAAAGATATTATAATTAACCAGGAAATCACTTTATGCCTTATTTTAGAAGTAAAAAATGCATTTTACGTTCCAATGTAGGTAAAATATCATGAGGGAAATTATCCTTTTTAATTTAAATTGTAAAAGGCCTTTAACGGATGAGTGTTCGGTTATTTTACAAGTATTTCTTTTTTTTTAAAAGATGTTTCAGAAATAATGAATCCATTTAAAGTAATGAAAAGCAATTTCTGATATTAATCATACTGAACTTTCTCTTCTTGAGTTGAGGTAGACGATCATCCTATCCCGACCGCTACCTAAAAAACACTAAACGTCAGCCGCAACAAGTACACAATAAATCATTAGGGCAATTACACACGGACAATATTTTAACGCCATGGTCACCGACCCAAGATAAAAAAGAACTCCGGATGTTCGACGCGCCAGTGTTGGCGACAAAAAGGATGGCGCCTCCATTTTTTCTTACGACATATGAAACAATTCACACCCTTGACTGTCAAATATAGGATTGACTTTCGACTGGCAAAGTTGACTTTCTTATTTAAAGATTCAAATTTCAATTGACAAGGACACCACTTATCTAAGTATTCTTCCAAAATATAATAATAATTATGCCATTATGAATAACATGAATATTTTTAAATAAATAATGTACTTAGGGATATCGTTAATTATATTATATCTAATAGACTTTAATATTAGTATCAAACGCATGTAGGTGATTTGATTACTTTACTACTAATTACGAGATCTCAGTCGACTCTACATCTACTAATACAATTTTTTTTACATTACCTAGTCATAGAGTTCGATCAACGATCGATATTTGTGGTGGCGAGAAAATGGCGAGAAGAAGAAGACTAGGTTATTCTTTTTTATTTTATCAAACTACATAGGTACCCACTACATTTTCTTTGCAAGGGAAAAAACACGTACGGATGTGGAATCCTGAGCGTAATGAGGGATTCAAGCGTCAACGCCCAAGATGAAAATAATTTTGATACAGTATGCCGCATAAATATTTTCACACCACCTATGAAAAAAATAAAATGTATATCATATATTTAACATTTATGCATATAATCGATTCTAAAGAAATCGTAATCGGTTCGGTTACGATTTCTGAATCATGAACGTTTATGAACGTACTGTTTATTCTCATATTTCATTGTTATTTTTAGTGGCTACTTTGGCTTAGGGATTACAATCAGGGTATATAATACATCATCATCATCAGCCTATGATAGTCCACTGCTGGACGTAGGCCTCTCATTAACTATGCGTATAGACGTATTAGGAGGTAAATGCCCATGATCGCCACGCGATATAATACGTACACTGAAAAAATAAATGTTGTTAAATAAAAAAATAAAACCAAATTTTCATCTACGGATAACTTGACTACAAAACTAAGGTAATATCGTCGCGTATAGTGCAATATTGCGTAACTAACAAATTCAATTAGGATCAGTTTGAGTGTCAATTGTTTGATATTTGAACTCTATCTGTTTTGGTAGTTAGGCGGTATTGCACTATCCCCGACGATATGTCAAACACATGTGTCAAATCAAATAAAACTGATAGTTAAATCAAATTAAAATACTAACTCCTTACAAATCGGCTGGTTAGGTGGAACTACATGATGATTTTAAATATTACACCAGATGGAATAAAATTTGTATACGTAAATTACCAACTATAAATAAATCATATTTAACATTCAATCACCAATATTAAATGTAATCCGTCCAAAATAAAGAATACATAATAATACAATTAGTCAAGTCTTAATAAATTCCTCAAACCAAAGACAAATTAGCAGGTAGGCTCCCCTAATGACGCATTTCTTTGGCACGTGCAAAGGCCCAGGCGCCACCTTTATCAGCCTTCAACAGTTAAGTTCCTACACAACACAATAGAAAATCCACCGAGTCACAAAATATTTTGCAAATGAAAAAAGGACATTGTCATCGCCCGTTAGAAAAAATTATGAAGCTGTCAGTATAATTTGACAGCTGTCAAAATGGGCGGCAATTTGTTAAATATTTGCTGTTATTCGTTTTAAGTTTTAGTTTGGTGGGCGTTTAGTATCGCTCTGGTTTTGCTCTATTAATAAAGCGTTCCATGTTTCATCAATATTTTGTCATTAAGCATGAAAGATGTGCTATATATGTTTTTATCGTGTGTTTATTAATAAATAATAAGTAGGTATTATGTAGGTATATAATTCATTAGAGCGCATAAGTATGAAGAAAAATAGATATAGCTTCTTAAAAATGAGCTGTAAGTCGGGTGTTAGTAAATGCTTTGTCTTCAAACCACATCATTGAGCGAAGCGAAGCGAAGCGAAGAGTACCTAATGGTCAAAATTTTTTTCATGAATCATCTGCATCGCAACGCAATACACCAGGTCGCACAATTTGCATTCGCATAATTACATCAACTGATCCTAGTGTATTTTATGTCAATAGGTTCGTTAATTACATTAATTGAGAAAACGTGATTTTGTTACATGTTCCTGTTATCTGAAAAATATACATACATGACATACCTGGGATAATTGGGGCCAAGTTATAGGGATTTGATATCGATTAAAAAGATGTCGATATAATTATAATAAAATATGTGCTTATTGAACATTCTCGATTACACTACACAGGTTCGATGTCATATCTGATATCGGGCCTCTTGTATGCAGATGTCATTTTAATCAAAATGACAATTTAATATTGATATTTTAATATTAATTGTATATTTTGAAAACTAATTTAAAATAAACTACCCGTTTAAACTTATTTTTTATTTTAATTGAAGAGTAAGTACCTAATATCAATGATATAATAAGTAAAGATATGCTACACCGGCTCTAAAATTGAAGCGCTCAGATTGTGATAATTCTAACTATCGCTCTTAGTCCTACCCAGACCACCGAGAGGTGCGTACCACTGCCGAGTTCTCGCAAATCACGTGAACTGCGCCCTAAAATGTCATTTTATGTTATACAATAGTGAAAACCACAAAATAAAATGCAAAAATGCCCTTAGCATCACACATCATGCGCAGTTAAACTGAATTATATATTTTTTCAATTTTATTATTTATTGAAAATAAATAGGACGCCATTTTGACGTTTTTGACTGACATAGAGAAAAAGACAAGCTTATGCGGTTTAAGATCGAGAGTAACAAAGATAAAACAATGTTTATCAATAAAAGAATGCACGCGCGATTGTCAAATGCTAGTTGTCTCTTTTTTATTTATTAAATACGAGTATATGTATTTTGCCATCTCTTTTACGCATTTTGAAGTATGAAGATAGGCGTATGTCAACTGTCAATAAATTGTAGGTGTATGATGTGAAGTATTTATTTCGCTCATTTTGTTAGAGTATAACGTATCTTTACTTATATATCATTGCCTAATATTTATTTATGTCGAATAACATTTTGATGTTGTCATTTACAGTAACATCGATATATTTTAAGTCGATAAAATATTTTGCTACGTCACTTTCATATAAATGCCCCGAGTTATCCCAGGTATGTACATGGACAATTGTACATAGGCAGTTCTAGTCAAGCTCAAATCAAGCTTTTTATGTGTATGTTTACTCATCTATCAAGATAGTAACATGTCTACTAACGTGGCTTCGTTTCAGATTAAAGCAAATTTAATTTCTTCATAAAATCACAGTATTGTATAAATATAATCCAAACGATATTAACTAACAAAAGTTCTTTTGAAAATATCACCGAACGGGTTTTACACACATACCGTTGAAAAGTTTCACTAGTTCTGTAATGTATCTTAGCCCCTTATATCAAAGTCTATTATTCAACAAAATACTTTCAATCTCGGACACACGTTATCGTCTGTCCCCCATAAAAGACCTATAATGTCCCTTGAAAAAAAAAACAAAAGAAATGTTTGAAAAAGCGTTATCTGTGGCCGGCGCCAGTGGCAGCGCGGCGGCGTTTTTTTAAAACCTTTTTTCGAAGCAAAAATCTCGTCTCTTGCCTTCGTAATTGACAGAATTTACGTGCAAGATAAGACGGTTTATATTGTTAAAATAACCCGTTTGGTTCCCTTTCGATTTCTAAATTTGTTCGATTGGGGACAGTTCAACTTTTAAATATTGACTTTGGTAAACTTCTTGGTTTTGGTATTTTGATCTACTTCTTAGTGATGTTATGAAGCTGTTTATAAAATAAATACTAATCCATGGCTCTTGCATAATTATATGTGCCAGTACAAACGGAAACGGACCTTGTCCCGGTGTTTAATATAGACTTTATTGAAGAACGCATAAGGACTATTTTTAAGTCTTGAGTCGGGACAAGGTGCCTTTCCGTTTGCACTGACATATAGGTATTATACATGGATTGTTGGATTCATTATAATTTAACTTTTTACCGTCCTCGTAAAGTATGTAGGTACCTATGATAGTATGTATGAGGTCCCGGTTTAGATAACATTGTAAATCAAAACGGTGCATAACGCATTATTACATACTTATCTAACCAATAAAGTCTCACACACCACTAATCAATTAAAACGTCACACAGTAGGTACGATTATTTGCTAATCGTGGGAATATCTATTCTGTTGGACTGTCACGTATCTAAGTGTGAAGGAATTTGTATTGAATAAACAGCAAATATTATTCTAAATGTTCAATTAACGGTCTGAAAATGTGGGCGCAATTATTAGTTCAGATCCACTTTCACGATCGACACAGATTTCTTAATTCAGCAAACACAAATATTTGTGGGAAATTGGGTTCTTAAAATATTACTGCAATCGATTCTTTATTGATTTGAATACCTTCTGCATGCTCATACCAGCCAAATGACTTGGCCGCTATGACAGTATACCTAACTATTCAAGTTACTTACACATTTTTTTGTGTACATGGTGAATAATATTTTTAAAGGTATTTTTATAATACCTAACCAAGTCGAAGACGAGATCGACTTTTTGTCCATCATTCATGTTGTCATAAAACCCTTTCCGGCTACTGGGCGACTTTTGTACTTTTTTCAGTTGCGATAGTGGCACACCGGGCGAAGAATTGTAAATAACTATCATACAAAAAAATCAGCTGTTTCATACAAATTGGCGGCATTACGCCGGCCGAAATGTATGAAACAGCTGATTTTTTCCCCATAGTAAAAGTTGGTCAGTATGACCTACACATTCACTACGTAGAATTTGAACGGTCGAAAAAAAAACACCCTGTATAGTGATCATAATATTCGTAATTCTGGTTAAGGAAGTTAAGGAACATAAACAATTTAAAAGGAAGAAAATCAAACACTGATTAGTTGAAAAATACAGATAATATTTATGAAGATACAGACGTGTTGCAACGTTGCAAGCGGATTTATGTATTTTTATTCCGCAAATCCGGAACGTAGACCAACTCACAACATACAATAATTGCTCATTGTATGTTCATTAAAACCAGTTCAACAAGTGTAGTACGTACCCATATAAACCGATGGATTAATATAAAATATGATGTCACCGTCAGAAGTAACACGAATCTAACGCGACTATCGACATCGAGCGAAAGATATTTCAAATTTTCTAGTACGTGAAATACCTATGAACTCCAACTACGAGGAGGTACGAGTCCATGGCTACTACTAGACCTATCTGCCTCTGTTTTTCTCTATCTACATTTTTTTTAGTTATATACCGATAAAGACAATCAGACAGACAACGGAGGGATAGGTAATACTAGTGTTCCTTAGTCATCCTCAGTACGGAATCCAATAAAAAAATATTTATCCAAGTGTGCCCCCGGTTCGCTAAGCCGCTCCCGATAATCCGACGTCCTACCGGGCTTGTCGCTAAGTCGACGATTGGATCTTTAGCCCACGCACTTTGATTGGCATGTTGTTTCAACTTAGTATTAATATCGAGTAAAATCGTGTTCATACGCATAAAAATAAGAAATTATATAAAGTGCTTAAGTCATACTTACATGAAAATTCGACTTATTAGATAATAAGTTGTATAGTATAATAATTTTAAAGTCGCTTCAAAACTTAGTACCTATTTGTAAACATTTTAGGAAAAATGTCCCACATTGCCGCTTACCATTACGGATGGAATTCGCTCGTACCTTTATACGAATGTAATTTCTAAACGCCGTTACGGCAACATGGCAAGCGACAAAGTGACACATTTTTAATTTACTATCTACCTAATCATGTCATGGATGTTTTTACCACCTAGTTTACCTATCTATTATTCGTGGTTCACTAATGTTTAACCAAAACAATGTTAGCAAATATTTATTTTACAACAAACGTTTCACCAATGTAGTAAGTTGCAAAAAGGTTATTCCGCAAATGTATCATTTTACAAAAACTCAATTGACAAATAATCATTAGGCAATTAATACATTAGAACAATGTATAAATTAATAAATAAATCAATTGTATATTTTACATGTCACCTAAAACTACATTTAACATATTTGTACATTCACCGAATACCTATCTCGGCCATTTTTGATTTTGGGGAAAAGTTTTCTGGGTTGCAACAACAAAAAATAACCTCGAAGACTAAGGCGGGAGCAAAACTCCCGCCTTAGTGCGAGTCGGATCTGCCCTGGAAGGTTTAGTTCGCTCGCTTCGCTCGCTCACTGCAGGTGCAGATTTAGTCATTCATTAGTAATTTTGACCAAAACCAAATTTTATTTAGGAGCCAATATCTTGGTAATTATCAAGTTTTAAGAAAAATACAGTTGCTTATTTTTGCGTCCTCTATACTATAGCAGCATAAAAAATACGTGTCATAATGACACAACCCCCATCAAAAAGTCCCGCGCCCCCGTTGCTATACTCCAACCCATTTTAACAAACATTTTTAAGCTAATGGTAAAATGAGTTTACTTTGTTGTTAAATAATCTTTTGCCAAAAATATCTCTTATAAAATGATATTTTATTGGTTAATTATTTGGCCAAGATAATAAATTGTCAAAGATGTTTTTGTAGAAAAAAGGATTTGCCGAAACATAATTTTGCCAGTAGTTGGTTGCCAAGTGTATATTTGTTAAACAATTTTTAGTCAAACGACAGGATACCATTATTCGTAGGTACTCTCTTTGTTATATGACTAAAGGTGCATGCAGACCAAAAGAGCATTCGCTGTTCTATCCCCCACTCTACGAAATCAACGAATCACGTTTCGTGTAACGATCGAAATTCGTATTTATGATTTATGATTTGTGGCAATCTTTGGGGGAGGTCTATATTCAGCAGTTGACGTCTTTCGGCTGATATGATGATGATGATGAAGTACTATAATTGATTACTAGATACAGTCGGTGTGCCCACAATAAATATATGTTTTTGTCAGAAGTCCTAATATTTAACAGTTCCAATTAATTTATTTATATGATATTGAATTGAATAGGTAAACGAATGCATCATTATATTGTTTTGATGAAACGTATTATTATTTATCCAAGTCACAACGTAAACGCAGGCCATAAAAAGTTTAATGAAGTAGCTATTTGTTTAGCGGCGCAACATAGAAAGACTATAAAATAAAACGTTAAGAAGACGTTCCAAAAAAGGTTGTCATAAAACCACATAGGCATCTAACTAATTAAGGGATCCAGTATCTACTCGTTTAGAAAACCGTAAAATGTCTGAGCTAGAATAGATCCCTTAAATGGTTAAGAGTGCCTCCGTGGGTATGTATATACCTAATCAATAGGATATAATTAGGAGTATACTATATTTTTGCTTCGCAATTTAGATACTAATTTGGCTAAACAGTATTTGATACTTATAGTAAGTAGTACCCCTACCCACTACAGTGCGTTACATTTTGGGGAATGTTTGACATTTGTCAATAAGTCGATATTGACTGTACATAATCAGTTTCTACCCAATGAATTTAAAAATAACAAGTAGGTAGGTTGTCCATCATGAGAAGCGAAATATGAATAGGTGGTTTATATTATACTACAGTCAATGGCATAAATAGATATGCACATATACACTTTTTTATCTTAAGCAGTTAAAATAAGGTGCAAAAGTGTATACATATTTTTGCCCTTGACTGTATACTAAATTTACTATCTTAACATATGTATACAGATATAATATACGTGTACTATAGATATATGAATATACAATTAATTGTACACGTTAGCCTCAACGGTCCTATAAAATGACTTAAATGACAAATCAATTGATCTGTAATCTTTCATCTTTGACGCAGTGACGCCATCTAGACGGGGATACAGCCGTCACGGGTGTTTATCTGATCTTGTTGGGCTAGGAGAACGGCGACGATTGCTACAAGCTAGAGCGTTTCTAACCTGCATCTCTTTGAAGTCGCGGGGTAGGGATTTATTGATGGCGATTACAATAGCTCGACCATCTTCGCTAAGGCCTAAGGAGTTAATAGCATTAGTATAGCTCTAACGAACCGCGAAAAGACCATTCGCGAGTATTATAAAATATTTTAAAATAAAAAAAAAACCGCCTTCAAAAATTCGCCTGAACTAAAAAGTAAAAAATAACTTTAGTTCCTACTTCTTAGGATTTCCTACCCAAACCTTTAAACCTTTTACCCTATTCATTGAAATAAAATATTATGGCTAGGTATCCTACAGATTTCTTAGAAGTCGGTGCCAAGCCAAATACGTTCATAGGTATGTATTAGATAGAGCTTTGTAACTTACTATCACTCCGATTATGTTTTTATCGACAGAATTATCTACCTCAGCCATTTTGATGAAAGCATAACTGGAGTGACAGTAAGTTACAAAGCTCTATCAAATACAGTCATATACTCGCGAAGTGAACATATTTGGCTTGGCACCGACTTCTAAGAAATCTGTAGGATACCTAGCCATAATATTTTATTTCAATGAATAGGGTAAAAGGTTTAAAGGTTTGGGTAGGAAATCCTAAGAAGTAGGAACTAAAGTTATTTTTTACTTTTTAGTTCAGGCGAATTTTTGAAGGCGGTTTTTTTTTTATTTTAAAATATTTTATTTTTTGCTTTTTAGTAGTGTAAAATCGTTATTTAGTATTCTAATTATAAATACTTATAATTAGAATGTACTGCACTGTAATAGGCCAGAAAACTTGAACTGGATAACTTAAATATTCAAAGAATTATCCCATTATCAAGGAGATATACATTGTATCATCAGCAGGTATGAATAATTTCAAAAATTATAGGTAACAGCCTTAGCATGCCTATATTATTGAAAGAATCACTAACCGCTAACCAACATGTCATAACTACTAAGCAAACACTTGAATAGATCTCGAAAATTTATGACAGTTGTTATATTCAAAGAATTATCCTCCAACTCCTAATCGTTAAGGAGTTATACCTTTCGTCATCAGCTCACCAACATGAGACTATGACCACCTAAAGGCAAATACTCAAATAGCTTCCAAAATACATGAACTGCGTTATATTTAAAGAATTATCCCCCAACTACTAATCGCTAAGGAGTTGTACCTTCCATCATCAGCTCGCCGACATGAAAGGATGACCACCTAAACGCAAATACTCGAATAGCTTCCAAAATACATGAAATATGTTATATTTAAAGAATTATCTCCCAACTCCTAATCTCTAAGGAGTTGTACCTTTCATCATCAGCTCACCAACATGAAAGGATGACCACTTAAAGGAAAATACTCAAATAGCTTCCAAAATGCACGAAATATGTTATACTTAAAGAATTATCCCCCAACTCCTAATTGCTAAGGAGTTGTACCTTCCATCATCAGATCACCAACTTAAAACGTTCATGATTAGACGCAAATCCTTAATCAGTCTTCGAAAATAAATGAAAAATGTCATGTGTGCCTACAACATTTGAAGAGTTCCCTCGATTTCTCCAGGATCCCATCATCAGATCTGAATTCGGTGACAATGGGACCAACTAGAAGGTATACCCTTTCAAACAAAAAAATATTTTTTCAAATCGGTCCACGCGTCTTCGAGTAATCGGGGAACATACATAAAAAAAAAAAAAAGATTTCGACGAATTGTAAACCTCCTCCTTTTTGAAGTCGGTTAAAAACGGCCATGACCAAGGAACAAATTTTGTTCCTGTATATTTAATTATATATATGGATTATGCTAATTACCCAGAACACAAAACTCTAGACCTAAACCATGGGACTAGGTTGATTTGTGTAAGATTGTCCCGCGGCATTATTTATTTATTATTTAAATAATTTAAATAAATAAATATCTTGGGAAATCTTACACAAATCAACCTAGTCCCACGGTAAGCTCAATTAAGGCTTGTGATATGGGTACCGCAGGCGACGATATACATAATAGATAGATACATATAGATACTTAAATACATAGACGGCCATGACCAAGGACCAAATATTTGTGATAAATAAATACACAAATAATGCCCTCGCCGGGATTCGAACCCGGAACCTCCGGCTTCGTAGGCAGGGTCACAACCAACTAGGCTACGGAGGCTGACAAAAATATGATCATTCAAGTTCTACGACTTCTACGAAACGGTTTTTAAATCTTACAATTATGTATATAAATATTTCAGTCGCTTTTTCCGTGGCCCGCACCGCACGGTAGCGGCGGCATTACCAACATAGGTTTCGATACATTGATAACATTTTAAAATGACTCGCAGAATTCGGTTCTCACGCCTAATCCGCGCCTAAGGCGAGCTTCCTTCTGGATGAAGCAAATGCCTGTGGCGTCTGTCGGCGTTGGTCCATTCTAATCGAACCATGCTAGAGTGACATGACTCATACGTCTTTGCAAATTGATCTAAACAACTTCACGAGACAAGCGACAGCCATGTAACAGCTCTCCTGGTGCTATAAGTGCGTACAGTGCATCGTAGGTATAATTGTATACGAATATATACATTTAACTCACACGATTTCTAAACATCTGATTGTTAGGTATGAAAAACGGCATCGTCATCCAGAACATGTCCACGATGGGATCTGTTTGGTGTTGAGGACTGAATCAATTGCTGCGGACACAGTTTGACTTTGATTTGTCTTTGTCACTTCAACGAAGGCAACATTAGAGTGAAAGAGACAAATCCTCGAAATTTTTCGAATTTTCAAGGTCACGAGAATGTCGCTGAGCTGAACAGATCGTGTTTCATGTTAACGATGACGAGCTGAGCATAGTGCGTTGGGCATACTGCACCATTGGTAGTCTTGATACAGACATGCAGTGATGCAGCAATGAAATGGAGGAAGATAACAGTATAACAGTAAAGGTACAGTCAAGTGCAAAAATAAGTATCGAAAGAATCCGTTCATAAATATGTTACGACGTTCTTGTTACACAGAATTAGAGTGCACTGGGACATATTGGGAGGTTTCGCTGCCTGCTAATGATTCTAAGTAAGATTACCAAACACTTTTTTAATTCGGATTACCTAACACTTTTTTAATTAAACTTTTTCAATGGCAGGTACCAGATCTAACGCCCTTTCGCACTTGACTGAAAATTTTACGACGGTAAAATCGAGCGTTTCTCAACACTATTGTGAGCTGTCAAAAACGACTTCTTACGATGCCGCTACTTTAGGTTCCTACTAACACAACGTGTTCAGCTAATCTATTTCTCGTCTTGTTCAATTACCTATTCGAATTCCAATTTTGAATAATTCAAATTTTTAGACAATCCTAAACCTCCACAATTTATAATCTTCACTTAAAGCTCAGCTTACCTACTTAATATGGAACATGTTAACCGGGGCAAACAGCCCAACAATAAGCTATTTTCGTCCGCCTCTATTTGCTCGCATATTTGCTCTACCTATTACCAACGCAGCCCTTTACTTTATACCGCGGTAGGACCTGCTAATTTTTACCTCCATCCTTAACAAATATCTTTAAACCAACAAGAAATTACATACGGGTCAAAATCCCGTCACACTTCCACTTTTATCCTATGCAAATTGCAAGCTTAAGTCTTTACTCCTACACGGGATTTTGATTGCTATTGACAGTGTTAAGTCGACTTTATTTGTTTGACAAGCAGTTAGAGCTGGATTCTGGTGTTTTGTTTCACTTTTCCTTCAGAAGGGACAGAGACGAACGTACTAGATAAGGTTAAATATAATTGATGAGGCTTTAATATGTCTCCTTTATTGAGTTTAAAACTCGATTGAAGGGAAGTTCGACTAAAAGATTTCGATTGCGCTATTGCGTGAATCAATATTTCACGTGTCCCAACCCAATATTGACGAATTAAAATGATGCTTTTCTACAAATTTCAAGATCAGAAAACTGCTTAAACAGGCATGAATCAGACTGAGCTTTCTCCACATACATGGCGCGTGTACGGCGTGTATCGACGCCATAGAGATAAGCTTAATGTGTGTCTGGTAGTAAACTACTAGGCCTCGTGTTCCCGTCGCTCATCGAGTACCTATCGTTTGTGATAGGCGACTGGCGAACCAGTGGGTGAGGTCTCTGGTTACGCATGATTGGTAATATTTTCCTGATCATACTTATGATGGTTTTCCGAAACGGTTCAGATACTTTACAGTCGTTACATTAGTGCTTGTGAATTGTTGGGAAAAGCTTATTCGTACAGACGCAAAGTAGATAGGAACTTTGTTGGAATTTTTGTAGCAGTGAAACAGTGGAGTAACGGGTATCGATGGTTATACCACATGGTTACGGTTTTCTTACCTTCTAAGAGTTTCAAAGTGTTTGATAATTATGACTGTATTTTTTTTAATACATGATTAAATATGCTCCAATCAATATATAATCCACTGCAAAGTGATTTAGTAGGTCGCGAGCAAACCAAGAGCAGTACTTATTCGAATTTTAAAAACTTCAATTTGATTCAATACTCTTGGTGCATTATTATCATAACTACCGTAAAACAACCCAACTATATTCCAAAAGCTCCCAACTATGAACCAAAACTAAATCTAATATCTTCGATTAAGTGTAATTAATGGTTCTTAAAATTACCACAGATAGTGAATATCTAGGTAGGTAGGTTAGGCGTAGGTAATTATTACATTAATACTTCGATTCTTAGACAAAAACTCATTCTTCTTCTTCTACCGGCCTCTCTAGCGTTATCCCGGCCTTTGCCAGGGTCCGCTTTCCTGCTACATTTCCTCCACTTTACGCGATCCTGGACATCTCAAACACAACTCGATCGAGACAAAAACTCATTAATGATAAAAAAATGATGTTCTCTACGATGCTTGGTTACGAGTTGAACTTGTGGACCATAGTTATAGACTATAGGTATTTAATTGTACC
>JALPQI010013943.1:0-30549 GCA_025490895.1 Thaumatotibia leucotreta
AATTTTTGGTCGATTTTAATTTAAATGAAAGTTCGAGATAATTTTGTATTAAACATTTATTGTATATTATATATGTCTTTTTATAAATTATTTATACTTTGACACTTATTATGAGTATACTTACTACATCTTCTATTATACAAACCATTAGCGCACAACCGAATCGACTTGGGCTAGGCACTTGAAATAAACACCAGAACTTCTTAATAGACAGATTAATTGTTTTGAAATGTAATGTATCATCATCATCATATCAGCCGAAAGACGTCCACTGCTGAACATCTAAAGATTGCCACCATGATCAGTCATGGCCATATGGTATGCTAATGTATGAGATACTATGCCATGTAATGTATGAGATGGTATGTAGATTAATTACCATTGCATACCAATAAACTCTATGAGTTTTTAAGCTAACATAGTCATTTATATTATTAATTAGTGTGACTTAAAACGGGATATTTACCATGTAAATTGCAATTATTGAGCACCCGATATTTCGGCATTGACGTACTGCGAGTTTTAGTTGTGGTCTACCTACATAACCCATTATAACCAAGCGCCATAGCACCTAGTGCCATATGAAAAAAATGCCACGTAAAAAAGTTCAGCTATGCTATTCTCTTATTCATACATTCGACGCTGCGTTCATCAACGAGCTCGACGACGAGACAGCCTTCACTTCGACGTGCGCAGCGCTGCGAAAAACGGTATTCACTAACGTAGAACAGCTTGTTGTCGAACTGTAGGCGGTAACTCTCGACGCAGTGTAGTTCCAGCTCACGCCGCATTCGTCGCAAGTTGAAAACTCGCATTGTAATCAGGGTCTGGGTCAGACACAGGGTCCTGAAGATTCATTCAAAAATTAATTTTTCATGAGACGATGTTAATAAATTTAATAATTTTATATTATTTATATATATAAACATATATATTTCAAAAATGGTTTATTTAATTTTCTTAATTTATACGTATCAAAATACAACGATTATTATGAGTTTATAAACCTTCTCTGTTATTGAAGATACGCTGGCATTGTAGCGGTTTTGATTAGGATTTTGTTAATATAATAAAAATAAATTATACATTCAACACCCAAATACGACTGATAAAATACAAAAGCCACAAGTTTTGTTTATGCCCTCATAATATTTTAGCTCCAAGACATGATTGAAACGAACGAGCAAGGATAGTAACATGTGATCATGGATTGTAGACAAAGAAAATAGGAAAAGGGTTAAAACGAAAAAAAAGTAATGAACACAGTCATGATTATTTAGTGAAAAGCGAAAAGCTAGTGGTATGTTAACTCCAATCCATATCCGAATGATGACAGCTAAAATCAAGATATGTTTCAAGCTCAAACGTAAAAAAATTGTAAAGAAGAAATGTTAAATAAGCTAATTTTGAAACGAATTAAGCTTCACATTCTGCCCACACGTTAATTCGTAAAATACTCCAAAGATTATCTGTATTTTCATGCTAAAAGCATTTTGCATAAACACACATAAAATGGTTGAGTAGTTCAGTTCCATGGCTGTAGAATAAATTAACCACATTTTGAGTAAGTCTTGTACGTTGTGGTTGGATTATTTTGGTGTTGCGTTTCACGCAAGGACTCCGACAACTGTTGTATTCCAATGGGTTTCAGCAAAAACCATCTGTGACAAAATAATATACTTTACAGTTTTTATAGTTACATACATATTTGTATCATTAATCCTTATACTGACTTGTCTAGAGTGTTGTTATCATGACATACATCATTTATTTAAAACACTTTGTTACAATATCTCACCGATATATCTAACAATATACATACCTACTTCACATATTGATTGACCAATATTTACAAATTTTTATTGTTTTTTAGTATTATTGTGTATTTAGGAAAGGACAATCAAAAATTAAAATCAGATTAAAAATACACAATGAAATAATATCGGTATACGATCCATGTCCAAAAGTTCCAATTACCTTTCTATAAGCAGCAACCTAAGCAGTGTGCTCTATAAGGAAATTAGCCTCAGCCATCTTTTTTATAATCTGGCAAACCAAATTTTATTTCTTTTAAAAGCTGTGAGTTATTAATATTGCGATGGGCGTAATCATACCCATACCCATGACATCGCCCCTTTTTTAATTTGTCTCTTTTCTACCGATGGAAGCCGTATATCAGGTTATATTAAAAATATTGAATATCGTATTGAAAAAAAAATACATGTTAACAGTTTTAATAAGAACATCTCTTCAATAAATTAGATTTAAAAACTATGTCAAATAAGTACTAAAACATTATTGAATACTAGTACTAAAAACTCAATGATCTACAAAAAAATACCTTAATAATAATTTTTACTTACCCAAGGATCAAGAACCGCAAATCACTTTATGTTCACTGGCTACTTCTGGGTAGCGCACGCGACTAGGGGTGAACGACCGCTACAGCGAGTACAGCGCAGAGCGATACGTCCTCCCGTTGTGAGCTCTCGGAGCGGTCTGACGGCACTGCGCTCGCGTCAGTTATTTTATTACGAATTTCGAGTAAACTTTACGAACAGTTTTTGCAAATAAAGTCTATGAATATGTATGCATATATATTTTTTTAATGATAGTGCATGAACTGAAGTTTATTTTAGTATATTTTTAAATGAATTTAATGCTCTTGTATAGGCAGTAAACTCGGCTGTTCTTCGTGTATTTCTTGCGAATCTCACCGAATGTAAATATTTTTTACTACTTAAATTCATATAAAATTGTTTTTTTTTTTCACTTATTCCGTAGAAGACTATCAATCGAATACTATGTTATTTTTATATATGGGTCTAATGTCGAGTCTATCGTGAAAAAGAGAGCCGTTTCAACCTCTTCGAGTAGAAAATGGGTAAACAGCTGTTGGAAAAAGCTGGATTATTCAAAATGTATCAACAAATTGAAATTTTTTTTACACTTATTCACTTTTTATTGAAACAATCATTCAATTTATTTATCAAAACTTGTATCATAAGTGTAAGTTACTGTAATATCACGTTGCAAAGTTGAGCGAAATCGAAAATATAGTATACCGGACTCTTACGTCCAGCAGTGGACTATCATAGGCTGATGATGTGATGTGATTTTGTGTTCCGGAACAACTTTTGCTCTCACTTCACATAGGGCTCTTCACATAGTTGTTTTTATTTCCACATATCGAATGGCTTTCTCCAGATATTTTTGTATTGTTTTCAGATGGAGAAACCATTACACGTTCAAATACGAACCGTACAAGAAACCAGTTTGTGACATTTGTAAACTCCTCAACGATCCGGTAGCCATGTCAGAAACGACAGTATACGAAAATTTTGAAAAATGGTGGAACGGTAATACGACGTAAGATTATTTTTAAGGGTGTAATAAGTTTGTAAGCACATGTTTTCCTATTTTGTTATCAACTTTTTAATGATATATTATTATTGTGAGAGATTAAATATTTGCAATTTACATGCAGATTGAGCTTTTTCTTGATTATGATGGATATAAAATCATATGAAATATCGCTACCCCAATATTACAAGGTTCTATGTTGCACTTATGTTGACTTGAAATTTAAACATGGGTGAATATCTAAGCGTTTCAACCGCCTAGTTTTGGTGGTATAATTTTTGCCGAAGATTCTATTCGTTACAATGTGCTACTTTGTCATTTGAAAGAGGCACGGTAGGTACCTTATAATGACGAAGTATAACATGATACGTTTAGAAACTTCGACAAAAATGATGCCACCAAAATTAGGCCACGTATACCTTTTCATACAAAAAAAGAATTTTCCAATTTGGTCCACGCGTCTTTGAGTTTCTAATCGGGGAACATACATAAAAAAAAGATTTCGTCGAATTGTAAACCTCCTCCTTTTTTGAGGTCTGTTAAAATTAGAATATAGAAATGCAATACTCTACCTATGCGAATTGGCATGACAGCGACTAACTAAGATCTGAAATCGAATTGGAGATCAAAAATGTAAACAAATGGGATACAACTACAAAAAAATTACCGCGAGAGGTGGTATCTAAAATCATTGAAATACTTTTAAAAAATGCGCACATGCATGTCACTGATGGTACGTATAGTTTTCAAATATTTTACTAATTTTTAATATCATACATTATTTTTTAAATCATGTATTTCTCTAGTTTTAATAAAATGTAGGGTGTTTAATTTATACTACTGGCAATGATAAGAAGTTTTAAACATTTGGTTCGCAGTTATAATAATGTACTGAAAAAATCAAAACAAGATGGTGCTCCAAATGACTCTTTTATGAATCCATAAAAAACTCCTAAAATTTAGCATTACAAAGTACATGAAAACAGATTTTAGTATTTTTACCTACAAATCAATCATTTTAATTTTTTTATAGAAATTGATTCGATTATAACTATAGATGAAGGCTGGAATTCGTTCCCCGACTATCTTAAAGATTAAAGTAACACGACATTGGTTTTCAAACATTGATTATGATTATGTTGATTATTTACATCATTCTAGCAAATTTTTTAGGTATTATTTTTGTAATCAGGAACCGTGGACACTCAGCCGTATGTTTTTTATAGTCATGTCCAAAAAATCCAAAAATATGTTATGATTGTGATACTTGAGTATCGAACATACTTTGACTTTCGCGTATCTACACCTAAACATCAAGCATTGTCTTAGGTTTAGCACCTGTAAGGATAGTTTGTAAGCGTGCAAATAAAAAAAATAAAATATTTTAAAATAAAAATAAAACCGCCTTCAAAAATTCGCCCGACCTAAAAAGTAAAAAATAATTTTAGTTCCTACTTCTTAGGATTTCCTACCCAAACCTTTAAACCTTTTACCCTATTCATTGAAATAAAATATTATGGCTAGGTATCCTACAGATTTCTTAGAAGTCGGTGCCAAGCCAAATACGTTCATAGGTATATATTAGATAGAGCTTTGTAACTTACTGTCACTCCGATTATGTTTTTATCATCAGAATGATCTACCTCAGTCATTTTGATGAAAGCATAACCGGAGTGACAGTAAGTTACAAAGCTCTATCAAATACAGTCATATACTCGCGAAGTGAACATATTTGGCTTGGCACCGACTTCTAAGAAATCTGTAGGATACCTAGCCATAATATTTTATTTCAATGAATAGGGTAAAAGGTTTAAAGGTTTGGGTAGGAAATCCTAAGAAGTAGGAACTAAAATTATTTTTTACTTTTTAGGTCGGGCGAATTTTTGAAGGCGGTTTTATTTTTATTTTATAATATTTTATTTTTCACTTTTTAGTAGTATAAAATCGTTATTTAGTATGCTCTAAATACTTATAATTAGAATGTACTGCACTGTAATAAGCCAGAAAACCTGAACTGGATAACTTAAATATTCAAAGAATCATCCCATTATCAAGGAGATATACATTGTATCATCAGCAGGTATGAATAATTTCAAAGATTATAGGTACAAGCCTTAGCATGCCTATATTATTTAAAGAATCACTAACCGCTAACCAACAGTCATAACTACTAAGCAAACACTTGAATAGATCTCGAAAATGTATGACAGTTGTTATATTCAAACAATTATCCTCCAACTCCTAATCGTTAAGGAGTTATACTCGTACCTTTCGTCATCAGATCACCAACATGAGACTATGACCACCTGAAGGCAAATACTCAAATAGCTTCCAAAATACATGAACTATGTTATATTTAAAGAATTATCCCCTAACTCCTAATCTCTAAGGAGTTGTACCTTCCATCATCAGCTCACCGACATGAAAGGATGATCACCTAAACGCAAATACTCGAATAGCTTCCAAAATACATGAAATATGTTATATTTAAAGAATTGTCCCCCAACTCCTAATCTCTAAGGAGTTGTACCTTTCATCATCAGCTCACCAACATGAAAAGATGACCACTTAAAGGCAAATACTCAAATAGCTTCCAAAATACACGAAATATGTTATACTTAAAGAATTATTCCCCAACTCCTAATTGCTAAGGAGTTGTACCTTCCATCATCAGATCACCAACTTAAAACGTTCATGACTAGACACAAATACTTGATTAGTCTTCGAAAATAAATGAAAAATGTCATGTGTGCCTACAACATTTGAAGAGTTCCCTCGATTTCTCCAGGATACCATCATCAGATCTGAATTCGGTGACAATGGGACCAACTAGAAGGTATACCCTTTCAAACAAAAAAAGATTTTTTCAAATCGGTCCACGCGTCTTCGAGTAATCGGGGAACATACATAAAAAAAAAAAGATTTCGACGAATTGTAAACCTCCTCCTTTTTGAAGTCGGTTAATAAAATAAAATAAATAACCCATCTCAAAATGCGACGTTAATTTAAAAAAGGTGTTAAAAAATAAAAAGTTTTATACCCCTGGAATGTCATTTTAACATTGACTTTATAATGTCATGTCATTGTCATAGATTGTTTACATTTTTGATCTCGAATTCCATTTCAGAGCTTAGAGACTCGTACGAGTATGGCCCAAGATTGTTCGCTACATATGTACAGATTGTACAGTCAGGCCGAAAAATATCTGGCATAATATTATTTTACAGACATAAGAGCTTGTCACATCTTTTTGGGCTGACTGTGCATATTTAGCGAACAATCTTTTCCCTTCGTATTTTCCCGGATATGCCCGAATCTTTTTTCATCTTGATTAAGTGAATTATATGAACATCTGTTGACAAGACAATATTTTAATATTTTCTTCGGTTACTGCGTGGATTGCAGATGGAATAAAACTATGAAAACGGATAAACTCGCGTACATTAATTGAATTTAACTTCATCCGTCGGCGGGCAACCATGAACACTGTACCTAAACGACGATGCGAGTCGCCCGCAGACCACGAATCCTGTAAAGTGTTCGAAACGTCGGGATGAAGTTAAATTGAATTAAGATACGCGAGTTCAATTCGGTTTCATAGTTTTATTTCAAGACAATATAAAGTTAAAGTTTCGGGTGTTCCATTTTTGCACTTTATTTACTGACAAACTCGCCGGGGGCAGAATCACTTAGCTTATCCCGGTAGGATGTTTTCCATGTAATGTGCTGCTGTGCATAACTAATCCTTTCGCTTCGGCTGCCGGCTACAATTGTACAACCTATTTGTGTGCATACCGGGTCAAACTGAAAATCATGTTATGATTCTTTACGGTGGACATTTTAAAAGTTAAGGGCTATGAGAGTTAATTTTCTTATTAAACCCTTATTGTCATTTAAAGGCACTCCTTTCCTATTTATTCCTTGAATTGTATGATAAAAATCACGACTACACTCCTACCAGTTGCTTACTATTGGCCACAGGAAAGAGGGGCTCTACAGTTCAGCCGAACACGCACTTTTTCTTTCCTGTGGTCGATAGTTAACAGCTTGTGGACAGGTAGTAATGATTTTTATCATACAACGCAATGAAAAAGGAGTACGTCTTAATGAAGATAAGGCTTTCATAAGCAAATTAAGCTTTATAGGCCTTAACTTTTAGATTGTCCACCGGAAAGACTCCGAATATGGGTTTGCGTTGGACAATACTGTGAGCCTATATAGAGTTCAATAGAAAGTAAAAAAAAATTAAACAAACCTGCAAACTTGCATTATTTCATATTCACGCACTTTCAGAACACAGTCACCAGCAGCATATGGCAAGAGTTGTTTTCAAGGCTTATTTTGGAATAGGCAAGAAAGGCTTATTTTGGCGTAGGTAGAGAAAAAAATGGGTGCCCGTCTCTTCGCATAATGTTCATTGTGCACAAAATGTTTTGGCCGAAACATTTGGCATATTGTTGAATGGCATAATAATCGTTTCGCCGAATTATTTTTATGCATATGTGTATGCAGTGTATAGAAGTCCTAAAGTATGTTTTATCGAATATTCGTAAGTCGACTTTTAAATTATCTAAAATGTAATAGTACTAATTTTGATTGTCATAAAAAATATTCCGCATTAATATTAGATTGGCTAAAATAACAGCACTAGTCTTTTAAACTAACTTAAACTACATAAATATTAAGTTAAGTTGTCACGTCTACCAAATGGAATTAACTGTTTGTAGATAACCTGATTGCAGAAAAACGAGAGGGGCAGGACCGATGCGGTTAAGTTAGGTTAAAACATTAATCTTAGACATTTCACAATACAAATACTAGGCCTGCTTTAGCTGCTAGGGGAAAGACCAAATTAGGGGGGACGGGGGGCGAAGCCCACCACAAGGGGGGCTCGGGGGGCGAAGCCCCTCGCCTGAAAAAAATAACATTACAAAATCATGCAATTCACCTGGATAGGTTCGTTAGGTATCTTTTGTCCCTTAGAGCGGAAATAGGAGCCCCGCTAGGGGCTCCGTCGACATGTTGGCGGGTCGTAATACTACAAATGCGACTTAGCTATTTCATTTTAGTAGGCGTTATATTTAGCAGCAATTTTAGAATGTACAATATTAGGATCATCAAACATATGCATAATACGATTTCGGCAAATGAATGTTAGACACAATAAGCATTAGGACGAATAATGTTTCGGACAAACGACTTCAGGCGCAAAAACATCGACATATGAAAAATATGCGAAATAATAATTCGGCGAAACAATTTTCGGCGTAAAATTCTTATGCGACAAAATATTCGGAACAATACTATTATGCGATTCGATATACACGGTGGAATTTAATCGGTGAACAGGGACCCATTTTTCTGATTCAGTAATCGATGGCGGTCACGTTTATGTAGTACTTAAGTGGAACCAAGTTTTTTTTAGCATATCTAACAAATTTTTATGTTGAAATTAAACTTTAATTAAAATTTATTGTCACCCTACTAATGGTTTAGTCTGAAAAGTTTAATACCTCTTTTCAAACTATCAGCCATGCATCGCTCTTATTTTACATAGGAATAGAGTCTATCGCAAAAATTAAAGCATGTGAGTGATTATTGCTCATTTATGTTTTAAGTTTCTATGGCTGATAGTTTGAAAAGAGGTATTAAACTTTTCAGACTAAACCATTAGTAGGGTGACAATAAATTTTAATTTCAACATAAAAAAATGTTATGCTAAAAAAAAACTTGGTTCCACTTAAGTACTACATAAACGTGACCGCCATCGATTACTGAATTAGAAAAATGGGTTCCTGTTCACCGATTAAATTCCACCGTGTAGACCCGAAAAAAATACTTTTTATTAAAAATACTTATAAGTCTGAAAAAAAACCATTTTTAGTACAGATGGTGTACTTTTTAGGCTCTAGTGCGAGAAGTGGGTCATTTTACGTCAGGTCCAAAACTTTGGAGGGCCATCTGTACAATCGACAACACACCTGTGAACACAGGCAAAGTGGCAAAAATATGTAAACAGAACTTTATTGCCTGGACACAAAGGTGTGTATACATATTTCTGGCACATTGTCTGTATACACAGCTGTGTTGTCGATTGTACTAAAAAACGTCGTACAGTCGAAGACAAAATAAGGGGTATACAAAAACGTTCAAAAATATGTCCCAGTGCACTCTAATTCTGTGTAATAAGAACGTCGTAACATATTTATGAACGGAATCTTTCGATACTTATTTTTGCACTTGACTGTACGAGACACGTGCAAAAACGAAATTCGTAACTCGTGTCGATTTAAAACACTCCCTATTGGTCGTGTTTTAAACATCGCCACTCGTTTCGAATTTCATGTTTTTCGCACTTGTGTCGTAATGTAGTATTATATACACATACAGAGTATGTTACGAAACTACGACATATTTGCGGATTAAGGGAGCAGAACATGTCAGAGGAATACGCTAAGTTGTTGGAACATTGCCTTACATCTGGCTACTTACTATGGAACGGTGAATTCTACCTTCAAGTGGATGGCGTGGCGATGGGGTCTCCAGTTTCTCTTGTTGTCGCAGACATCTTTATGGAGGACTTCGAGGAGAGAGCACTCTCATTGGCTCCCATGCAGCCGAAGATATTTAAAAGATATGTAGATGACACTTTTACTATCCTTCCAAAAAGTAGTGTTTCAACTTTCTTAGATCATTTAAATTCCATTCATGATAAAATTAAATTTACTATGGAGTTAGAAAATGACTGTTCTCTGTCTTTCTTAGATGTTTTGGTTATAAGAAATCCGGATAAAACTTTGGGTCACACTGTATATAGGAAACCTACTCACACTGATAGGTATTTAAATGGCAATTCCCACCACCATCCCAGCCAACTAGCTACTGTAGGCAAATCTTTGTTTCAGAGAGCCCAAAAGATATGCGATGATCGGCATCTAGCTGCGGAGCTTTGGCATGCTAGGCAGGCACTTCGGGCAAACAACCTGAAGATTCCTCGAGCCGATCAGAAGACTCGTATGAAGATTCCCACTGTTGAGCGCAGGCCAGCCGTTCTGCCTTTTGTTGGAGGGGTTACAGACAGGATCAGCCGCATCTTGAAACGTGCTTCTATTAAAACCTATTTTAAGCCAATGAAGAAGATGTCGCAGTTTCTGAGGCCTGTTAAGTATAGCACCCCCTTACTGAATGCAGTAGTGTATAAGCTGGACTGTGAATGTGGGCTTTCATATGTTGGGCAGACAAAGAGGAATATCACTACTAGGGTGAAGGAACACATAGCCGATGTCAAGCACCGTCGACAGCAGTCTGCGGTTTGGGAGCATGTCAGTGATGGACCGAATCATTCTATTAAGTTTGACAAGCCTTTGGTTCTCGTTAAGGAGAAGAGAAACATTCCTAGAATGTTGCGTGAGGCTATTGAGATAATGAAATATCCAAACTTTAATAGAATGGAAAGAAGCTTTTCTCTACCACCAGCTTGGGATCCAGTTGTTCATCTGATAAAGGAACAGTCTAGACATAAACCGTGAGGCTGATGTATTTGGCGGTGGTGACCATTACCCCCCCTTTTTAGTACTGGCAACATTTTTTCAAAATTATTTTAAATTTCCTTATTAATCAAAATTGTATGTTTCGGTTTAATGCATGATGATCTTAAGATGTACTACAAATGTTTTTTGAAAAGAGTTGTCCCGCTGAGTTTCTTGCCGGTCCCAATTTTGGGATACCTTCCTAACAATACAATCATACAAAGGAAGGAAATACTTCTCAGGCAGTGGCGTAGGGATAGAACCGGCGTAGATTATTTATTTTGTCTCTTGTCTTTTTTTATTATTTTTTTTTTTTTTATTTTCAAAACTACAATTTATGTACATAGATTAAATCTAACTAATCTACTTAACCTAACCTATATCTAAGATTGGCCCTTGTGGCATTGTACCGAGGATGCTGGCGGCATTTCCTCGCTGTATCGCAATACTGATGCGTTGTGCGAGGAAGTCGCCAGCTCTTCGGTCTTTAGTTACATCAACCAGACGTTTCGCGATCTCAGCAAACAATTTGCGTGCGCTGGGGCCCCAAGAACCTAAAGTTTCTACGCCAAAAGGTACAAAATCGTACTCTTTGCCGAGGCCCTTATATTTATTACGTTTTAAAAATTCGGCATTTTCAGCCGCAGCGGCTGCCTTAAACGTAGTTCGTTGAAGATGGGACGGTGCTAGGGTATCTACGCAAGTAGCATCCCATACCAACATCCGTCCCAAGCTCCAAGGAACCAAAGACACACCATCAGGTCTCTTACCATCATCCCTAATAATACCAGTAGGCTCAAGAAGAGCTGGTACGTTGATCGTGGCAAGAGACCTGCGGATTATGTCGTTAAGCGTCGCATGTCTGGAAATACGGCCTGCGCTTTTTTGACAACTTAGTCCGTGGTGTCCCAGTCGGTCCACGTCTGTGCCACAACAGCATAAGTGAGGGGTACATACCGCGGCCCCGAGTCTCAGGCCGGTTGCGAGCCTAAGAGAGGCCGGATCCAGGAAAGTACCAGTACTAGCCGAAGGATGGGCATGCAGCCAGTAACCAGCTTCCCGGGTTCCGACCGCCAAAAGTCTCGCACGATCCGGACCTGCAGAGCTGCTTAGAAGAGAATTGTATGTTAGATCACAATACACATTGTCCCAGCTCCTTTGCGATTTTAGGTTGTCAGGAAATTTTTTAGAAGGGCAAGCAATTTTGAATGCATTTTTGGCGTCCTCCAAACCCGCAGTCTCACAGTTAATAGGCAGAGCCCTTAGGATCTTTCCTGTGAGATCAGACGTGCTGTGGACGGATGCCAAAAATGCAGGAGAAGCCACACATGAAATTTTTCGTATCCCTAAACCCCCATACCGAATAGGGAGGGATGCTTGGGACCAGGAACGCTCCGTTAGCTGAATATTTAGAATTTTTTCTATGGTAATTTTGATTAAGTCGTCTAAAGGTGTTAATAAATTAATATTTTTCCAGAACGGACAGCAACGGAGCACGTATGTCAATTTAGGGACAAAAAGACAAAATTTAAGAATCGCAAGAGCATAATGAGGGCTAATTTCGAGTAGACGATTTGCGTGATTTTGGAATTTAGAAATCGAGTTAGAAATATAATTGGGAAAGGATTCTTCAAAAATAGGAGAACCCAGGAGGCAAAGTGAATATTTGTCTACTATTTTTATACCAGGAGTCAGACAATCAAATTTGGATTTTAAAACAGTCAAACTATAGGAAGTCTTTTGAATAAAGAGTTCGCATTTACTATAATTTAGTTCTAAACCAATATTTTCAAAGTTAGTTTTGATAAGAGACAAATCGGACAGTACGGTATCCACGTCACCTCCTAGGGTCCCATCGTCTAGATACCAGACATTGAATTTAGATTTAATTTTTTGTATTATGTGATTTATGGCTAAACTGAAAATTGCTGGCCCAAGGGGGTCACCTTGCTGACATCCCACCTCAGATGATAATTGGTGGGACTTGTATAGTAATTTAGATGGATCTGCATAGCAGAGATAAAGGTAGTTATAGAGTTCGGGAATTTGTTCCTTTACTTCTGCCAGCAAAGTGTCCCTATTTACCGAATTAAAGGCGTTTTTTACATCAATTTTGACTACAATTTCACAATCATCGTGTGAAAGATAGGTGCGTAAAGCATGGACGGCTGCTTCGCACCCACCTTTCGTGCCAAAACCTAACTGGACTGGTTCGAAAATGGACTGTAATTTTGACTTAATGTGTCTAACCGCAATTTTGGATGCCAAACGACGTAGAGTTGACCCAACAGCAATAGGCCTCACCCCTCCGTCCTTTTTTGAAAGGGCAATCAGGTTAGCGCCAAAGAAAAGTGGGACAATTTGCGAGTTGATTTTGCCTGAAAACATGAAATTTATTAATTTAGTAAGGGAACAGACGAGCTGTTCACCTGCGTCGCCCGAACAATAAGAGGTTAGATCCTTCAAATGTTGGGGTGAGATCCCATCCAGGCCAGCCGCCGAACCAGTTTTGAAAGAATTTATAGCGTCGATGACGTCCTTCGCTTCTTGTCTTCATTCTGAAAATATTTGTAATGAATAACTAGCTTAATTTGCAAATTTTGTATGTACATCCACCCTTAAAATTTATTGTCTGTGGTTTAGTAATTTTTCTTTGGTGGGTAGTTTTGTACTTATCTTTCTTATTTTTGATGGAGGTAGATCTATCAAATTTCCTCCATGGTCAGTCATCCGCAGACCACGAACCCTGTAAAGTGTTCGAAACGTCGGAATGAAGTTAAAATTAGTTAATATACGCGAGTTTATCCGTTTTCATAGTTTTATTTCATATTTGCGGAAATTAAACACTTTATTAATTTCAGACTTATTAGGAACGAGTAATAATGACGGTCACTAACTGTCAATCACGAACACTTGCGATAGTTAAATACTCTGTGACTCCCAGTTTTTAAGTGCTATTAAGTTTCTTCACACACATATTTGGAAGTTCCTGCCATAGTAAAAGTTACGGAGCTTAACATAAGCTATCCAGAGGTATACCGTTTGTCGTTATTGGCCAATAGGCCAATTTGCCCACCCTCCTTTATATGAAGTACACAAAAGTGACGTCACGTTTGTATACTGCCAAATGACTTACTCTTTTAAGTTCGTTCCAATTTATTAAATAGAAGTTCTATTAAAAAATTACTGCAATTACTAATAAATTACATACACGACTATAATGTGAAATAATTTATTATAACTACAGTCTTCATCCCTATTAGGCACTAAAGTCAATGATCAAATACGCCAATTTCATAGGTAATGCCCCAAAATGAAATGTAAATTGCTCGAAACTTGCCCCGTGAGAGAATGACCTTTATTTACGGAAAATTATAAATTCTGTAAGTCTAAAACTCTGAAACAGCTGTTGATTTTCTTGGCCGAAAATTAAATATGCTATAACTTCCTCTTTCAACATTAATTCATGCAATCGAAGTCCTTTCTTTGATCTTCCAATTTAATAATTTGACAATAAGTATTGTTGGACTTTGTTTTAAATTAAGAATTTAAGTAGAAATGGAAAGTTTTCCATTGACTTCAGAGGATTCTAAATTAAACTTTTTATGAATTTGGGGGACAAATATTAAGACATTTACTTCCTTACATATCTTTAACAATATCATATCGTCATTATTAGGGTATAAGGGATATTCTCAAAAATTAACTTAGTCCTATACTGAGCTTAAGCTTTAGCCAAGACTGCGAAGTTTTGCGAGTGTGGAGGGACACAGTTGTGCGTGAACCGCTAGTAAATTCATGCCGTGAATTGACGGAGCAACTACGCGCCGCGAGTGTGGAGTGGGCTTAAGGTATGTGTCTATGGATCATCGACGACGCTTGAAAATAAATGTACAGTCAAGGGGAAAAATATGTATACACTTTTGCACCTTATTTTAACGGCATAAGATAAAAAAGTGTATACATATTTATGCCCTTGACTGTACATACCTACAAAGTACAGTCGAGTGCATTAATATGTAGACACATTTGTAAGGGATCAGTATGGAGAAGTGTATATATATTTATGCTCTTGACTGTACCTATCTACCACTTTTCGATTTTTTTTATCACAGGGTGCTTAGACAAGTTGCCAATCGCTAAAGGTGGATTTAGACGAAACGAGCGAACGCTCATTCTATCCCCCACTCTACGAAATCAACGAATTTCGACGAATCACGTTTTATGGTACCTAACGGATTTCGTAGATTGGGGGAGAATGAGCATCTGCTCGTTTGGTCTAAATCCAGCTTAACGCTTAATCGTCAATCGTAAACGAAAGGCAGCTACTTAACTGTCTTTGTCGCACTAATGCGAAAGAGTGACAGAGAGGGAAAACTACGATACGGATACGCTGCTAAGCGTTGACGATAGACAACTTGGCTAAGCATCCTGAATAGAGTCGAAAAGTGGTAACACATTTTTTTTATTTTTATATTTTTTATTTTTATTTATTTTTATTTTTATTTTTATATTTTTATTTTAAAGTTATAGGCTTACGTTGACATTTTTACATATTTTTTATTTATTTTTTATTTTTATTATTGAATTATTGTACACATTTTAAAATTTACATAATATTATTAATAATTAACATTAATTTAGTTATAATTTTAAACCGCATGGCTCCCTCATATGTTTGTACGTCTGCATGCAGGCTGAATACACTGGACAACATTATTGTAACAACTCAAGAACTGTATTCTGAACAAATAAATTCTTTGAATCTTTGAATCTTTAATGTAATGCACTAGTAAATTTAGTGTAGTACTAACATGTCCACAGAAAACAATTACTGGGTTGTCTGCAGTTTGCAATTTAATTACAATTATCCAAACCGTTCTCTCCGTCCAGTCTGTGCGAATTTAACTACGAATTGAATTTAACTTCTGCCGAACTGTAATGAAAATCGTTTATGTCGTTTACCCTTAAATATGCAAATTATAAAAAAATCCTGCGTTTCAGTCTTTTCGCCACTGTGTAGAGCAGAAAATATTGTCTTTAAAAAAATACAAATACTTAGTGGGTATGTTTTCAAAATGACGGGCGTTTGTCCGATCCTTGAATTCATGTTAATTTGTTCGTGGCTATGTAATAAATAAATTGAAATAAATGCTCCATGATGCGAATTTGCATGACAGCGTCTGACAAGAATGCGTATGGTATAGTCAACCAGAAATGTGGTTTACCACTTTTCGACTTTCATCATTAGCCTATGATAGTCCACTGCTGGACGTAGGCCTCTCCTATTAACTATGCGTATAGACGCATTAAGAGGTAAATGCCCATAATCGCCACGCTGGGCAAGCGGATTGGCGATCGCAGTAATGTGTCCACTATGATGACGCTGCTGCCCATCATCAATCTTTAATCAAATATGGTCAGTGACACTTCAATCCCTTAGTCGACTCTTACGACACCCTTAGGAGGAGTTGGGGTGGTGACAAATGTATTCTTTCTGCCGTCACCACACGGCTTTTCGACTTTATTACAACTAAATAGAGTCGAAAAGTGGTAAACCACATTTTTTGTCGACTGTACCTTACAGTGAGGCCGCAAAAATATCTACATAGTAGTGTTACCATTTAAAAATAATACTCAAAAAGTATTTAATAAAACAAGTTGAGATGATAAAAAAAAAAGATTGTTCCTAAATTAAGTAGGAGTAGGAATTATAAGGCAGTAATTTAGATAAAAACTCGTATTCCACAAATAAAATGTTAATTCATATAAATTTCTTTTATTTAAGGCAAATTAACACATTCGTTTTTAAAAAGAAGTAAGAAAATGTTTATATTACACAATCAGCTTGCAAAATGGATAATGCTTATAATGAACCAGTTTTTTATTACCTAATTATTTGAAGACGACAAACGTACTAGTATAAATACCACTCGCTTATGATTAAGGGGGTATTCATACCGCCTTATTCATAAACTTATGTCTCCTAACTTAGCAAGCCGATAAGTTAGTATTAAATTGTCACTTTCAATCTTATCAATATGTCTATAACACCTAAAAGGTAGCGGCTTGCTAAGTTACGAGTCGTTTACGAATACGGGGGTAAGTCTGGAACCTAGTTTTCATCGGTCCACATTGCAGTCGCAATAGTATATAAGTATAAGAAATGTTTATTAGCAGAAAACAAAATTTGCTTGGTTCATCATCATGATCATCAGCCTATGTTAGTCCACTGCTGGACGTAGGCCTCTCCTATTAACTATGCGTATAAACGCATAAGGAGGTAACTGCCCATGATCGCCACGCTGAGCAAGCGGATTGGCGATCGCAGTAATTTGTGTCGACTGTGATGACGCTGAAAACAATCGTCAGTGACACTTCAATTCCTTAGTCGACTCTTACGACACCCGCAGGAGGAGTTGGGGTGGTGACATATTCTTACTGCCGTCACCCCACATTGCTTGGTTACATTAACAATTTACATCTGAACAGTGAATTGCGCTAAAAAGCCTTCACTCAGCATGATGTCCCGCAGTGAAACTCACTACGTGACGCTGATTTTCAGTGAAGCCCATCACTACATAGTATAAAATAAAATCACTTTTTATGTCCCTATGTCCCTTTGTACGCTTAAATCTTTAAAACTACGCAACGGATTTTGAGGAGATTTTTTTTAATAGGTAGAGTAATTCAAGAGGAAGGTTTTTATGTACATAGGTATAGTACCCGTGCGAAGCCGGGGCGGGTTGCTAGTATGAACTAAAAGACACTATCATCTGGTATAACATCATCAAAACAAGTGGATACAGTATTTTTACAGTCAACAATATATATCGGAGCGGCCACGGTACTCAAATATATCTAAACACGCACTTTTAACGCCGTGACCACTCTGTTTATTGGGTCATTTGCAGAAAAAGTGTACTTTTTAATGTCACGAAAATAAGTATGTAAATTGAGATTCCTCAGTTTAGTTACTCCCACCACTCCCATACTAAAGGTATGAAAATTCTGTAACAAATTTGAGATTTTTTTTATCAGTTTCGTTACATTTCGTTTCATATGAAGTATGGGAGTAACTAAACTGAGTAATCTCAATTTACATACTTATTTTCGTGACATTAGGAACAATTTTTTTTGTTTCATAACTGAAAAGTACGCACGATGCCGGGTAAAATGATGTATGTCCATGATCGCAAAAAAAATTAAAAGATACACTTTTTCTGCAAATGACCCTATTGCGAGTTACGTGTGTTTGTATTCTGTTATTTGTGAGCACTCCTGCCGATGTAATATATCACAGCGAAAATCGAAATTCATAAATTTCGAGGATTTTTCTCTCTCACTCCAATGAAGGCGTCATTAGAGTGAGAGAGACAAATCCTCGAAATTTGCGGGTTCGGTTCGCTGATAGCGACTGTACACGAAAAAAATACGATCTATTTCTAGGTATATTTGATATACTTACTCATTCGTGTCACGTGCCATGTATCATATTTAAGTGGGTATTCCGGGCAGAAGGGGTCGTTATGGGAATCTTTCGTGAATAAAGGCCTCTCTACACTTATTGCGAGCACACATGAAGTTGGCAAGCGTATTGGCGATCGCAGTAAGGTGTCTTATTATGACGCTGCTGCCCACAGATGTCATATATACCATAGATCAAGCAAACGTATCTACTTAGCGTGTCAAATGAACTCAGTAAAATATACTGAGTTGTCCGTCTTTAATCGCAGCTTGCAGCTTTCGGGCGTCAAATTTTGTAAGTTGAAGTGAGCAAAAACATTAATAATGCCTCCTTAAGTAATATTAATTGCAACAACACAAAAAAATATGAATATTAAGGGCCTGAGACATTTAAAATCATAGGCAAGTAACAACTTCAGTACAAAATCTGACACGCTCGGCCGCCATACAAATGAATGAACTTGTTTCTTCTATCCAAATCTAATTCTGTGCTGCTGCCTATCATCATGTACCGGACCTCTAAAAAATAACCCTCAGACCGCGAGTGCGGCCTCTACTAGCGGTGCCAATGGCAGACACGGTGGCGTATAGAAACTCGCCGATTCCTCGGGCCTTAGCCCTGCTCACAGAACAAAAATTTCTGTTTTGTGGCCCTGCTGAATGCGCTCCTGGTATCAGCACCCGAGTGTGACCTACTTACGTGCCGATGGACGGATGTGTGTAAGGAATGCCTGAGATTTTGTGAGGTGATGGATAAAAGGGAGTCTAGTGTTTTCAAAGTGTTTTAAGTTTTTTTTTTGGATGCGTATTGGCGATCGCAGTAAGGTGTCTATTATGGCGCTGCTGCCTACTAAGAATATACAGGGTGGACCGGAACGACAATCCTTCCCGCTACCGACAGAGTCTATCAACCATGACGATGAACTTTGAGTATGGGACCAACATCGAAAATGTACATGAAAAAAGTTTTCCATACTATTGAACTCTAGCTAGTCACTCACCTTGTATGAGGGATTAATTTTTTAAACATATTTTGATGTTGTAACTATACTGGAAGTTCATTGTAATGGCTGGTAGACTTGGTCGGTATCGGGAAGGATCATCGTTCCGTTCCACCCTGTATATTCTTCCCGCGGGTTTAGAAAGATGGCCGTGTGGTGACGGTAGTAAGAATACAATTGTCACCACCCCAACTCTTCCCGCGGGTGTCGTAAGAGTCGACTAAGGGATTGAAGTGTCCTGACCATTGTTTGAAAGGAGATTGATTATTAGCAACAGCGTCATATTAGACACACTGCGATCGCCAATTATGGGCATTTACCTCTTATTGCGTCCATAGTATTCCATACGCATAAACAATAGGAGATAGAGTCACCCTTCGTTGGTACTGAACCTGTCTACGAAGCTGGAGATTCCGGATTCGAATTCCGGCGAGGGCATTATTTGTGTAATGTTTTGTGTGTTATAGTTATCACAAATATTTGTTCCTGGGTCGTGTCTGTCTATGTGTTTAAGTATCTATATGTGTATATCTATTATGTACATCGTTGCTTAGTACGTGGGTATATCACAAGCCTTAACACTTTCATTGCGGACGAGTGCTACGCGCTACGCTCGAAGCCGATCCCGTGATTTTTTCGCTTTGTAGCGAAAATTAACCTCCCACAGAACTCCCTTCGGGAGTTCCCCGCACTCAATGTGTTAATAAAACTATGCTTACCAAGGGACTAAGCCAACTAGCATAACATGACTCAAACTATTTATTTATTTGTCCAGCGGTGCACTGTTACAGGCTGATGATGACGCGTCGTTTCTTCCATCTTTGTCGCGCGCGTTTCGCGCATTATGTGTGGACATACCCTAACAGTCTTATGGTGAATTACGATGATCAGCCGAAAATCCCCCTCATGGCGGCTATGAAACACGATAGGATTACGACATTCCATCAAGTAATATCCTATAAACCGGGTAAGTATCATACTTAAGTTTATCGAACGATCGATATTAAAAGGCATTCACTTTACTTAATGGGTCCATCTCAAAATCATGTTATGAATCTTTCCGGTGGACATTTTAAAAGTTAAGGGCTATGAGAGTTAATTTTCTTATTAAACCCTTATTGTCTTTTAAAGGCACTCCTTTCCTATTGAATTGTATGATAAAAATCACGACTACACACCTACCAGTTGCTTACTATTGGCCACAGGAAAGAGGGGCTCTACAGTTCAGCTGAACACGCACTTTTTCTTTCCTGTGGTCGATAGTTAACAACCTGTGGACAGGTAGTAATGATTTTTATCATAAAGCGCAATGAAACAGGAGTACGTCTTAAGAAGATAAGGCTTTCATAAGAAAATCAAGCTTTATAGGCCTTAACTTTTAGATTGTCCACAGAAAAGACTCCGAACATGGGTTTGCGTTTGACCTTAATAGCCCTTTGACCTGGAAAATAATGATTCCTCAAAATGAAGTAAGGGATTTACAGTCGCCATAATAAAACATGAATCTATTAATGGGTCTTTGCCAGTCCGAAAAACAAAAGTTGTCCACTCGGTGGTCAAAAGTTAACAGCTTTTATAAATCTACGTTACGATTTGATTGCATAGGACTATAGACCGGGGAACCTAGTTGTACCGTAAATTGTTTTATCCCAAAATTAGTACAGGAATTCCTTAACTTTAGGTATGTTCACCGAAAAGACGATAACCTAAAATCTGATAATGACCCTAATGGTATAGTCCGAGGAATATTATTTGACCGACTGTTATCTTACTTACGACCTTTAGTTTTGCGTTAACACTTACTAGACAATCAGCAGCCGAGCACTTTTCTATTGTTAATGACGCAAAACAAAAGGTCGTAAGTGAGATAAGAGTCGGTCAAATAATATTTCCGGAACTAAACAACTTTTACTATGGGACCAAATATGAAAACTCAAGAAAAACACGACACTTGCATTGTTGTTCCATAGAAATAGATTAGAGAGGCCAGGATGCTTAGCCAAGTTGCCAATCGCTAGCGCTTGGTAGCGTATCGTAGTTTTTCCTCTCTGTCACTCTTGCATATTAGTGCGACAAAGACAGTTAGCTGCCTTTCGCTTACGATTGACGTTTAAGCGCTAGCGATTGGCAACTTGTCTAAGCACCCAGAGATAGATTGGCTCAAATGCATATACAGTGTGCTACCATGATGTAGACTTTTATTGAAACTGAGCAATGAGATGCACATTTTTAGCCTAACCGTGAGCATTAATTTTCAGAAGAAATTTATTTTCTAAGAAAAGTTCACTGAGTAGCAATGTATGTACTTCAAAATAAGTAGTTAATTAACACTTGACAATGACAGATCGCAGCCGCAGAGAAATGAAATTAATTGGACGGTTAATTTAAATATTTGTCAACTGTTAATACTTGAAAATGATTGCTGCTAATGCGTATTATTAGTATTATTACCCATTTTCGTAAAGGCCCGAGGCATGGTAGATACTTAAGTACATAGACAGCCATGACCAAGGAACAAATATATTGTGACAAATAAATACGCAAATAATGTCCTTGCCGGTATTCGAACACGGAACCTCCAGCTTCGTAGGCGTAGATTTTATTGTAACAAAAAGTTTGTGAAAATGTCAATATCCAGGGAGGAAACAGGAAAGTTTACGGAAAAAAGCAAATTTCGTTTCGTCTTAATTTGACAAAACGTCTCAAAGTCGTCGACAAATCGCGCGGTCGGCCGCAATCGCTGATTTCCCCGCGGCGTGCCCGCATGCATAATAAACCTTATCTTCCTTTACTTACTTACCTGATAATCTTCATTGTGTAACAAAAGGAATCCCGCGTTCCCTTCGGTCAACTTCGTGAAATATATAATTTGAGAAAACAAGAGGAAATATTTAAATTAATAAGATAAGTGGGTCAATATCTGAGCGTTTCAACCGCCTAATTTTGGTGGCATCATTTTTGCCGAAGTTTCTATTCGTTATAATGTGCTACTTTGTCATTTGAAGAAGGCACGGTACCTTATACAAATGACGAAGTATAACATTGAGACGTTTAGAAACTTCGGCAAAAATGATGCCACCAAAATTAGGCGGTTGAAATGCTCAGATAATTATTCACCAAAGCCAAGTATACCATCATATATTCTTCACTTGAAAGTTCAAATAAAACCGACCAAGAGCATGTCGGGCCATGCTCAATGTAGGGTTCCGTAGTTTGCAAAAACCGCTGAGCTGATAATGTTCGGAATAATTTTATTTTCAAGTATTCTATAAGCCCACTATCCATGATTTTTTTCATATTTTTGGACCTACGAATCAAAAGTTAGAGAGAGGGACACAATTTTTTTCTTCTGGAGCGGTTATCTCCGAAAATATTGATTTAAGTAAAAACATTCTTTTGAGACCCTTATTCTAGACCCCCAGGACGGGGAATGTCGGCTGACACTTAAGTTTATTATTCACACTTTACCAAAAACCAAAGTCAGCCACCAAGTTAAAGCCAATGTCCTTACCAGTCCTTACATTATTCACGTAAAGTACTTAAAAGTGCTTTGCCCTCCGACATAAACAAAGCTGCAAAGAAATTAAAAGTAAAACAGGGATCCCTCTGAGAACATTAATTAATTTACTCCACGCGTCAGAAAACTAGTTAGCGAAGTGGCTGTAAAAATTACATAGCGTAAAATTACGAGAGTTTAAAAATACTTCACTCAGACAATTTATATTAGAAATGTAAGCACATAAATCTGGAATAGTATACCTACTTTAGATCTTACCTTTAAATTACTTAGATATTTTTTTCAGGATTAAATTTTAGAACCACGAGCGAAGCGAGTAAAGGTGCATTCAGACCAAACGAGCATTCGCTATTCTATTCCCCACTCTACGAAATCAACGAATCACGTTTTGTGTAACGATCGAATCGTAGAGTAGGGGGTTAGAATAGCGAATGCTCGTTTGGTCTGAATGCACCTTAATAGTGGATAATTAATAATTATGGTGAATTAGGCGACTGGTCGAACTAAAGAAACGTACCGTACGTAACGAATCGATATGATTCATTATCATTATTTTATTTGCAAACGAATACAGTTTTATAAGTCTGAGTTGAATATTTCACAGAAAGTCGATATTCTTAGAGAAATTTACTGTTAAAAATAATTTTAAGAGCGAAAAAAAGTACCTACTTAATTATAATCTTAATAAAAATATTGAAAGTTCAATATTAACTCTTTGAACTTAGGAGCTAAGTAAGAATATGTAAATTTTCAATTTGAATGTTGCTGAACTTATTATTTTTTTATAATAAGTAATTCTATTAATTTAAAAAACTATTTTATGGATTTTGGAAAGATAAACGAACGAGTGGAATAAAAGTCTTTATTGGTTTATTAATAAAATAACAATTCCGAAAACATAAGTACACTTGGTCGTATTTCTTGGAAAAACGCGTGTGCGTGTTTCTATCTATACCATTCGTCGAGGGAAAACAAAAAAAACCGGCCAAGAGTATGTCGGGCCATGCTCAGTGTAGGGTTCCGTAGTTATTCAAAAACGGCTGGTCCGATTATGTTCGAAATAGTTTTATTTTAAAGTATTCTATGGGCCCATTATTCATGATTTTTTTCATATTTTTGGACATACGGATCAAAAGTTAGAGGGGGGACAGATTTAATTTTCTTTGGGAGGGTGTGTTCTTTTTATAATAGGATTTTATCTTTGTAGGTAAGTTTAGTTTTAATATTATATTTTTAGTTTTAATTTGTTCTTTTCTTTTGTAATTCTTTGTTTATTTGTATGGAATAAATAAACTTGATTTTCTTCTGGAGCGATTAACTCCAAAAATATTGTCTTTAGAAAAAACCTTTTATTAAGATCCTTATTCTTTTTAAGATACCTATTCAATGATACCCCTCACTAAAGAAATACAAAAAATCATCCCCACTTCACCAATTAGGAAGGTACCGGAAAAAAATCTAGTTTTTATTGTACCTCTTTGTTGGCATTTTACGGACAGACGGACATGGCGAAACTGTAAGGGTTCCGTTTTTGCCATTCTGGCTACGGAACCCTAAAAAGTGTAGGTATACAAACATAAAAATATTTTATAATCACGCACTTTTAAAGCTCTTGGTTTTATCACCAACTTAAAACCTAAAACCTTAAGTTAATATAAATTTTTAGTTAACTGTTAATATTTATTGGTATTAACTTAAAAATATAAGAAGTCAAATGCTATGAAAAGTCATACTTACACAGGGCGTCCCAAAGTTATGGGACATGAAGGGGAAGTATCTTAAATATCGTAGATAGTGTATTTTGCTGAAAGAAGACTTTATGTTATTTTTAAGATTTAGTAATAGTGTGTTACATTTTTTTGTTTTCTACTGATGATGGTACAGTATATGTTCTATTCTGCTATAATCAGTAATCACAATTCGCGATAACGTGTCAACGAACTCCGATCAAATAGATTTAAGGATCCAACAGACTTGAAGAGTCTTTAGATAAGCGGAGTCGATACTGACAGCGGATTCGGGTTTAGTGACTCGGAACGTCACTCGGAGTCGAAATTTCCAGATATGTAGTTATTAGAATATATCGACGTGACCTCTCCGTGACCTTACTGACGAGGAAAACAAATTATAAGAAAGTTCACGTCATTACTACAAGCGACAAGACTAATAAGTTGTTAGAAATCGCACGAGCTAGCAATGTGCGCATAAATATTCCGATAAAGGTTATTATAAAAATAGACCATCAAAAAAATCAGTCGAAGATTTTAACTATGCATTCTAGACATCAAAACAAAAATATTATGAGACCTAATGTGAAATACCACCAAAAAAAATGTTTTTTCTCTTTTTTTTTGACTTTTTTACAAATATTTTTAACATTTCCAGTACTTTTTATCATCACAACAATTTGTTAAAATTATTTTTTTTAGGGACAGGTTATTTTGTCAAGTCTATTCCCATTTTTATTGCCAGGCAAAAGGTGTGGTAACATTGTGGTAGCATTGTAATCAAAAATAAGTTTTATGACGAGTTACGTCGAAAAACTTATTTCGAAAAAAAGTTGATTATCTCTGTAACCAAGCCGAATCCAGGAAATTTTATATAACATTAAAGACTCTAAATATGGTCAGGAATTGAACATTAAAATCTTTTGGAATGCTCGCGAGCATCCTGTATGTGCCATACCTACTTAAACAAATGTGTTTATTTATTTATTGTCCATCTACTTGCTTTCTTATCTCATGACACAGTTATCCCAGAAGAAACATGCGTATATCTTTTTTGTAGAGAATTTTATGTAGATTACTTATGTACTAGAACGTTTCTTACTATAAGCCACGGTTTACGAGTTATTTACGAAAAATTAAAAATAAGGACCTTTAAACCCCTCTCCCCCGTTAGCTCCACCCCTAACCACCAGTACTTTTAGTATGTGGTTTAAAACACCATTCCCTACAACTATGCCAAAATTCGCTTATACACGAGTTTTTTCCTCTGAGTTTCCTTCGTTTGGTGTACTATGGCACGATGTCATCTGCTTTTGAAATTGCTGTCAACAAGCGTTTAATTTGAGTGTGTTGCTCTACATCGCGCGCCGAATTATTTCGTATGAATAATTTCATAGCTTTAATTTTAAATAAAAAAATCTAAATGTACTAAGTAATAAGTCTTATTGTGTCCTAGGTACCAGACTTACACCCTGTAGATATTTAAGAGGGCTCCCATACAACAAACGTGATTTTTTATGATAAATCGTCGCCGAGCACTAGTGTCGTTTAAAGTACATTAGTGAATACCATTTTTAGGCTCGACGCTGCCGCAGCGCTGACACAGCGCTGACAGCAAGGCGGTTTCCTTAGTGAATAACACTGCCGAAGCCGACTCGCTCTTGGCCGGTTTTTTAAATACAAGAACTACTATTGTGACGTGACCTTGTATAAAATTCTCTTAGAAATTTGTATTATTTACGTTTCACAAGAAAACACAGATGGTTAATTGATTTGACGTGTTCATTGTGTCGGCCAAGGCCCGCTAGGGATTGTTGGTAAACAAGGGCCGGAGTAAACACAATCTTGTAGGTAATGGATGAACTAATGTATCATCTTGTCTCGTCTCGGTTGGTTTTGGATGGATTGTACAGATTAATAGGTACATATAAGCACAGTGTAATAAATAGTACTACACTGTTTTTTTTTGTTTGTTTTTGAAAGTCTGTAACTTGATGCTAAATAAAATCTGTCTGTGTCTACTAACGTCATACTGTGGCGGCACCTAACCTCCAACCAAAAATTTCCTCCAACCAACAGCAGAGTTTGTAATAACTGCAGAGTTAGAATACTATATATTTTTCAGTACAGGGGTTACGAATTTCGTTATCGCACGTGTGTCGTACGACGTTTTTTCAGTACATATAGCCCTCCGAAGATTTCGATCTGACAAAAAATTAACCATTTCTCGCACTAGTTAGCGCGTAAAAAAAACATCATCTGGGGGGTTTCCATGACGAACTAATGCGGTTCAGTTAAGGTCGAGACAAAGAGACAAGACTCTTCGAGTCGTATATCACTTCCCTGAGCCTAAACTGAATCGCATTAGTACGTCATGGTAACCCCCACCTGGCTTACTACGGTCACGCGTTTACCGTTTATCGTGCTACTTGTCACTTTCGCACACCTACATACTTGTTAGAACCTGAAGGCAACAATGACAAACGATTAAACACGCTACCATCATAAGCCTACATAATGATGCTTTTTTACGCACTAGTGCGAGAAATCGTTAATTTTTTGTCAGGTGGATATTTCGGAGGCGCGAAAAAGAAATTACTGATTCGTGTCGATTTAAAACACTCTTCGGTCGTGTTTTAATTTATCACCACTCGTATTGTAATGTAGGTACTATAAATTATGTGCTACGCCGTAGCTGCGTAGCCCGTAGCAGAATTTCAGATATGTACTTATTTTTCTCAAATCATAAATACCTACCTACTTACTTGCTGCAGTTTCTGTCGACTGGGGATACAGTCTACTTCCGTAACACTCATTTGAGCCAGGGAATGAATGCGCAGTGAATGAGATAGCCTATTTTCCCTTAGTCACTTATACCTACTGATTTGTAGCGGCCAAGTGGTTTGGACTTTTCGACTTTTAATCCTCTACGGATTCGAATTCCGTCTCGTACCGGCAAATTTTGTCGAAACTTTGTACAGAATATCAATCAATAACATTCGCTTCCGACGAAGGAAAATATTATAAGGAAACCTACATATTCATGTCTTCAAAGAAGGTCAAAGGTACCCAAATGCCCAAAATGCACTTTTGGCCAGCGTGGGGACTATTCTCAGAGTGTGGGACTCTTAAATAAATAATAAACAAACATAAATATCATTACTCTAAATCCTCAAATTAATCTGGTCCCACGATAAGCTCAATGACAGCTTGTGTAGCGCCAATATACATATGTAATAATAATAAATACATAAAATTATAGTTCGAGAAATATAAATTGGATGTTTATTTTTACTATAATGTAGGTAGAAAGTTACCAATTTATATTCCACGAACTATACTTAAACATACATGAAAAAAAAAAACCATGACTAAATCACAAATATTTGTAATAAACACTCAAATAAATGCCCTCACTGGGTTTTAAACCCGGAATCTTCAGCTTCGTATATCATTTGTCAGAAGAATCCAAAAAAAAGTACACAAAAATGGCTGACTTTCCATTTTTGTAACATTCTGCATTTATAATTATCATTGTTGGCCGGGTGGTGACGGCATCAAGAATACATTTGTCACCACCTCAATAATTCATCTGTGGGTGTCGTAAGAGCCGACTAAGGGATCGAAGTGTCACTGACCATCATTTGATAAAAGATTGATGATGGGTAGCAGCGTCATCATAGTGGACACATTACTGCGATCGCCAATCCGCTTGCCCAGCGTGGCGATCATGGGCATTTACCTCCTAATGCGTCTATACGCATAGTTAATAGGAGAGGCCTACGTCCAGCAGTGGACTATCATAGGCTGATGATGATGGATGATTGTTACCAAATAAGATAACTAAGGATGTTAGGCTGTATAACTCTCGACTCGACGCCTGATAGCAGCCCCAAGGAAATGCGTAAATTTGAAGTGTGTGTTATCTGTGGCTTCTTGCTGAGTCGAGCGTCATTTGTCTCACTTTATCTCGTCCAAGAAATGTTCCGAAGGAATTTATTTTCGTGCCCCGCGGATCAAATCACGCATCTAGCGAAATCTTTTTAACATTATATACCGGGTGGCCCATTCAAATCGGTCAGTATGGGAAAGTCTGAAACTATAAGACATAAGAAGATTTGTTCTTAGGAACCATGTCATTGATTTTGATAATAAGGAAACTGCGCTGATAAATACGAAAAAAAAATTTTTTTTTCTTAACATTTACACAATAAACACCTAGTAAAATAAATTTAAGTACCTACGTGAAAACAATGAATTCCATTCATTTTAGACATCATGTTTCTTAGAGACATTTACTGCTTAAGACCTACACAAACGATATCTGAATAGAAATAGTGTAAGTTTTTTTTTCAAAACAAGCGGGTTCAATTCCCTAGCTGGGTACAGTTTTTTTTTTCAAATGTATGAATGCAGTTTTCCTTTTTATTAAAATCGGTGACATGGTTCCTAAGAACAATGGACGTAGTTACGCGAAAACGTTCCAACCCACATGAGTTTGTCATTAAAATTTAAACTTTCTGTCAAATGTAAAAGTCATCCATTTATATGTCAAACTCATGTGGGTTGGAACGTTTTCGCGTAACTACGTCCAAATCATCGTATGTCTTATAGTTTCAGACTTTCCCATACTGACCAATTCGAATGGGCCACTCTGTATATAGGGGTCTTGAGAATAGGCCAATAGCCATACTATGAGCTGCCGCCGAGTTATTATATCTTGGGTCAGCGGTGTAGGGTTCGAACCGGAAGTAGTTTCAATACCTAGACGATTCAAAAGAGTTTGTTGCTATTCCAATTTGAATAAAGAATTATTTGACTTTGACTTTAACGCGGACTTACTTTCCGTCCGGCTCGCACCAATGCCTACACGATTACGAGCGGGGTGGATAGACAAAAATAAATGAAATAAAACTATGAACTGCGGACATCCGCAGGCCACGAACCCTGTAAAGTGTTGGAAATGTCGGAATGAAGTTAAAATTAGTTAATATACGCGAGTTTATCCGTTTTCATAGTTTTATTTCATGTGTAATCCTCGCGGTAACCGAAGAAAATATAAATACATGAATTATGACTCATTAGGTAAGAATATCACTATGCAATAAGTTTCTTTGCAAATTTTAAATATAATATGTATAAATACTAAAATAATAGTATGGAAAAAGTAGAATAGTGGAACTAAATATTATATGAACTAGTAAAACAACAATCTATGAAATCAGGGCATACAAAACAAAAATACATGAAAATATTTATATATTATCGAACCGGGCTACTCACGTATTTAAGTCGATGATTGTTCGACATGTTTCGACCCATTAAGAGGGTCTTCGTCCGGAGCATCCTCGGCCAAAGCCCGACGTGTACCTTTACGGTACTTAATGGGTCGAAACATGTCGAGCAATCATTGACTATTACGTTCGATAGTATTTTAACATAGTAAGTACAATATAAAAGTATCAGAATTTGACTGATTTCAAGCATATTTCAATACACGATGGATTTCTAGTTCGTTCACCTTTAATAAACGTACAACTTATTAATATTTAACGTTTTTGCGAAGCACTTACCTTTGAAATTTTATTACGAAAAAATACCTACTCAAGGTGCTTAACATTTGCGTAAGCATTAGGGGAAACTGGATTATGCTGCTAAAAATAGACGTCAAAAGAATGCCAAAGTTAATAGCCATTTTTTTAATCCTATAACAGGCAGTTTGCGGGTTTATGGACCTATAAAGATGACCTATATAGCGGAGTACTCAACGCAGTGGATTGAATTATTAATCCGCCCACGTAAAATCGATATTTATAAAAAACTAGAAAATATTCGCCATGTTATACAGGGTGATTACGGGCTCGTGATCCCAACTGTAAAAACGTGTCAAGATGGTCTTTCTGAATAAGGTTTCTGAGAGTAAGCGTTATTTTTCGAATAAAAGT